>JBBPQD010000188.1:0-16311 GCA_038092355.1 Caloboletus inedulis
CACATACCACCTTCCGGTGTTCTTCCAGGGTTTTTGTGAAGATCATGATGTTGTTGATGTAAACAACCATGACTCCACGGTTGATCAAGTCTTTAAACAGTGAGTTCATCATGGTCTGGAACGTCGCTGGCGAGTTGGTCAACCCAAAGAACATAACTAAGGGTTCAAATAGATCCCGATTGGTTTAGAAAGCTGCCTTCCACTTGTCTCCTTCAGCCATTCAAACATTATTGTATCCCCATCTCACGTCGAATTTGGTGTAATACCGGGCAGACTTGAGCTTGTCTACCAATTCGCTGATGAGAGGGAGGGGATATCGGTTGTGTCGCATAATTGTGTTGAGCTTCCGATAGTCTTGGACCGGCCAAAGGCGTCCATCCTTCTTTTTGATAAAGAAGAAGGCTGACGCAAAGGGGGATCGGGAGGGGCAGATGCGTCCCAATTTGAGGTGTTCCTCTAGAAAAGCGTCCAGTTCTTTTTGTTCGCCAGGATTCAGCAGGTAAACCTTGCAGTCTACTTCGTGGTCTCCTGGTAGGAGCTCGATCGCATGATCCCAAGGCTGCCGTGGCAGGAGCTCATCGAAGCTTTCCTTGGTGAACACGTCCTTGTAATCATGGATATACTCTGGGGCGGCTTGTTCGAAGGTCTTCTTCTCTTTCTTCACAAAGTCCTTGGCAGCAATATCAGTGGCCGTATTCTGGAGATATGAATTCGTATTGAGCTGGAACAGATGATCTCCTTCAGAGTAGGAGAAGTCTTCATCGTCGTCATCCTCTTCTGTTGCCATTAGTTTGGGCATGTGGTCATTATCACACCAGAACTCAATGCAACCAGTCTTCCAGTTGATCGCTGGATTGTGTCGTTTGAGCCAGTCATGGCCCAAAAAGATGATATTAGGACCTAGATGTGTGACCGCCAGAGTGAGCTGCTCCTTATGGTCTTGGATCTCGATCTCAATGATGGCGAATTTTTCAATTTTGCCGGCAGCATTGAGCGTGCCGTCGGCATTATAAATCAGAATGGGACGAGGGAGAGAGTGGAGAGTCACCACCTTCTCAGTGACGAAGTCCTTGTGGATAGAGGAGCCGGTGCACCCCGAGTCCACCAAGGCCTTGACTTGTGTCAAACTGCCATCAGGCAGACAGAGTGACCCCCATTTGAACTTGGGGGGTTGTTGGAGGTCTCTCAGAACCCAATGGGCATCCTCTGACAACATGGAACGGAGGTCCATAATGAGGTCCCGAGATACTTCGACCTTTCTGGAGTCATGAACAAAGGATGCAAGATGGCTCAGATTTCACTCTATATCTGGGTCCGTCATCTGTGTTTGCATCCACCGGATCGACCATGGGTCAACCTGATTCATCCAGGAAAGGGAGGACATCTCTTCCTTTCGCTTCGGTACCTTGAGGGTAGTTTGACCGGTACTACCAAACCCTCCTCCAGCCCAGGCTGTTTCCTCCAGGGACTCTACTTCAACGACAGGAGGGGTGGAGATTCTTTCGAGAATGAGTTGTGCTACCCGCTCGTCAGTGAAACGACCAGCACTCACTAGTAGTGCAAGCAGTTAAACAATAGAACAGTAGGGTTGATCTGGTAGCTCTGTAGAGTGTGGGAATACTCCAAGAGGACAAGACTAGCGTCCTCTAGAGCTGGGGGTGTCCCTTATATACTATTCTACTGTGTACAGATGTGTACTAGGGATCTGGTGATATGCTATGCTACATGAGGGTTCAGCAAGGTGTACATGAGGATAACATGTGTATCAGTACAGCCATACATGAGGTATGGGTGAGGCAGGCAGTGTACATGTGTAGACAATGAGGAGTACATGTGTTGAGGCAGCGCACCATGCATAAGGGGTGTGACTGACATGTGACTGACATGAGGCGATCTAGGCTGGGTATGTAGGAGTCATGTAGAGGGCATGTAGGGAGCATGGTAGACATGAGGTTACCATGAGGCAAAGGTCTAGATTATAGGTAGGGACTTGAGCATTAGCAGAATCGCATGATAGGGGCTAATAGATAGGGGCTAAATGCGAAAGTGCCTCAAGAAATTCAGGAAAAATAGGGAAAAATAAGGGAAAAATAATATGGTCTGTAACACTTGCTTTCAATATATCCTCAATTTTTATTGTCATCAAGATGGAGAAGCTTTTTAAAGGTGTGTTTGTGAGAGAAATGGTTAGCTAGGAGTGACATAATGGGGGAAGGAAGATTGGGGGTTGGTGAAAGCACTCCTTATATATTTATATGGGTTGTGTGGTATGGGACAGCATGGTAAATACTGATGAAAATCTGTTGATTCTTAATAGTACACCATTCATTGCAACAAGCATCAAAATCAATTGATCTATGCAAAGGTATGCAAAAATGCAAGAATGTCAACTACCTTGCCCCTTTCAAACACATCAGGTCACTCAAGAAATGTCCAGTATTGTTTCAGGTCGTTTAAGCCAAAGTGGGCCAATATGGCAAGAGTGATTATGCTAGCCATATTGAGCATTGCTGACTCTTGGAATCTTGCTCCCTGTGTGATTTAGGATTTATGATGGGTTACTATCCCACATAGCACTATCAGAGAGTGCTTGGTAGAATGTTCCAAACTGAAAGTGTGACTTGGGTAAGATCCTGAGCAATATGACTCACCATATAGCAGGGGGTTTTGAGTGTGCCATGATGCTTATCATTTGTGATGAACTTTGTGTGGATATTGTCAATCAATCTTGACAGTTCAGTAAAGTGCATTGTGGCAAAGTTGAAAAAATGGCCACCACAAGAAAAACTGGTCACCAGTGTATAGATGGTATAGCATTAGCTGGGCAGCATAATCCTATTGAGAAAATGAGTCTGAAAAGCATGGTGGAAAGGGCGCTTACGAAAGGTTGCTGGAAGATAAATACATAACCTCTGCATATATCTAATTTGAGAATGCAGACAGTGAACCCTTTGGGCTGCTGAGGTGAGTGAGGAAATCAGGTAGCTCTTGCCTACTGGTATTTTTAACCTGAATGAGGATCCAGTTCTTGATTCCAGAGGTGGATGTTATTGAAACAACCAGCACTTACAGATGTGCAAGTAGTTTGCTAGAGGACAGTAGGAATTGATCAAGTAGCTTTGTAGAATGTAGGGAATACTCCAAGAGGACAAGACTGGTGTCCTCTAGAGCTGGAGGTGTCCCTTTCATATATACTATTCTACTGTGTACAAGTGTGTACTAGGAAGCTATCAATATGCTATGCTACATGAGGATCCAGCAAGGTGTACATGTATATTAGTACAGCCATACATGAGGTAGAGGTGAGGTAGGCAGTGTACATGTGTAGGTCATGAGGCAAGCATGTGTTGGGGCAGCATACAATGCACGGTTGGTGAGGCATACATGAGGCGATCTAGGCTGCACATATAGAAGTCATGTAGAAAACATATAGAAAACATGGTAGACATGAGGTTACCATAAGGCAAAGGTCTAGATTATAGGTAGGGACTTGAGCATTAGCAGGATCACATGATAGGGGCTAGTAGATAGGGGCTAAATGTGAAAGTGCCTCTAGAAATTCAGGAAAAATAGGGAAAAATAATATGGTCTGTAACACTATCTCCTCTCTAAGGATCAACTTCCAGGCGATCAGTATAAGGATTTGTGTTTCAGGAGGGGAAATCCTAACAAGACCCTTATAACACCTGTATCAAGGATTTGACTCACAAACTCAACAACATTTGTGAGGATGTGGAATTTGTCAAACCATGTAGTATGAAGAGCCTTGTTTAAAAGGCTGTGAGTTAGTGGATTGAAGAGAGTATAGCAGATATATATCATGGACCTTGTTACGATTCACGTCTACCCCTATGTTTTCTTATGCTCTTTACCTTTCCTCTACACTACATGTACCTTGCTGTTTGAGCCCCACTAGATACCTTCTCTTTTCCTTTTATTTCTCATCGTTCTATGATGTTCCATCACATTCTATGTCCTTGTATTACTAATACTTCTTCCATGTTCTTTCATGTTCTTTCATATTCCTTTTTCCTGCTTATTTATTGTTCTATGCAATTCCATTGTATCCCTTTCAATTACTTAATCTTTGGACATAGGCTCTATATAAACCTCACCTCCCCTACAATGTATTCTTAGCTTAGACCTACTTGAGCTTATATATCATCTTCTTGAACCCTTGAACCCCTCCAAGTCTCTGTCCTACTTTTAAGTGGACACTGCCTCCATCTTGGGGCTCCTTTGAACCCTTGAACTTCAAACCTCTTGCCTAGGAACACACCTAGGGCAAGTATCCCTCATCTTGACTCCTCAAGGCGGAAGAGTCGCTCCTTGAACCTTGACCTTCTCAAGTCTACACCTATCCTTACCCAGGGTAGTTGTAACAGACCTTGACTGGTCTATGCTGGCTGATGTTGAACTCCCTCTCAAGGTCCTCCACTGTAAACTAAAAAAAGCTGTGGGTATTAACATAGCCCTTGACCACAACAGACTTGTTTAGCAAGGGCCTTATGAGCAGCCTCGACAAGCTCCATCTTGGACATGTTGCTGTCTAGGTGAACAATGAGCAAGTTGGACTAGCTGATCTTTGCCAGCTTGGCCAAGTATGCAACATAACAGGTGTTACTTTTGAGCATGTTTAGCACACAACAATTTCAAATGAGTTGTAGTGAAAAAAATGGAAGGATGGTTCATTGGCCACTGGTCAACTCAATTGTGGGTCCATGGGTGTTGAGTTAAACACTGAGCACATTTGTAACAAGGTTTTTTTTTGTGACACAACTAAAGGAGGGACAGGTGGGGGATTTGCATTGTTGTTTGGTCTAAGATTGTTTAGCAAGGCCAAGGCTGGGGTGTATAGGGCTGCAGAAGGGTGAGAGAGCTTATTGGAGAGCCTTTTTAGCATGCTAAGCGGTGGCATTAAATGAGATGCCCATGGCAACCTATTGCTTTAGCATGGGAGAAGTGTAGTGTTCCATCTCCCCAGCTCTGGTAGGATTTACTTTGGGGGTGGGTTCTATAGGGGGATTATGGGTATATGGAACAGGCATGGACAAGCATAACTTCAGCTGAAGGCCTGACTCACAACCATTCCTTTGGATCTGTGGTGCTGTTACAACTATCCTGGATAAGGCTAGACATAGATTTGAAGGGGTTTGGATTCCAAAGAGACAACTCTGGTGAAACAAAGAGTTGGACAAAGAGGGCTTGTCCTAGGTATGTTCCTAGGCAAGGATTCAAGAGTTCAGAGGTTCAAAGGTTTAAAGAGGCTTCAATATGGAAGCAACATCCACTTGGAAGTAGAACATGGACTTAAGAGATTTCAAGGAGATTGAGGAACACAATGTATAGCTCAAGTAGGTCTAAGCTAAGGTACATTGTAACAAAATTGAGGGTTTATATGGAGCCTAAGTCCAAAGATAATTGAGAAAGAGAAATGCAATAGAATCACATGGAGTGATAAGTAAGCAAAAAAGAAAATATGATGGAATGTCAGAGAAGTGTTTTAGTAATACAACTTTGAAGGACATAAAGGAATTCTGTGGAAGGATGAAGTAAGTGAGGAGTAAAAGAAATATACCAGGTGGGGCTTGAACCATGAGATACATGAGTAGTAATATGAAAAGAGAAAGAGATGAGCATGGAAAAAAGAATAAGGGCTAAATGAATAATAACAGGTGCCTGGCCTTTATCACCCATATAGGTAGTATAAGCTTGAGGAAACAATGACCTGCAATCTAGTTAGGAAGGGCTTTGTGCAAACAGTAGGTATGACTTGTGTGGTTTGCTGGGTCCAGGGAGTGGTCCATGTTACAGACCATATCATTTTTTCCTCATTTTTTCCTATTTTTCCTGAATTTCTAGAGGCACTTTCACATTTAGCCCTTATCATGTAATCCTGCTAATGCTCCAGTCCCTACTATAATCTAGACCTTTGCCTCATGGTAACCTTATGTCTACCATGTTTTCTACATGCCTTCTACATGACTCCTACATGCGCAGCCTCGATCATCTCATATATGCCTCACCAATCATGCATGATGTGCTGCCCCAACATATGCTTGCCTCATGACCTACACATATATACTGCCTACTTCACCTCTATCTCATGTATGGCTGTACTGATATACATATTTCCCTCATATATGCCTTGCTAGATCCTTATATAGCATAGCATATTGATTGAATTCCTAGTACATATCTTTACACAGTAGAATAGTATATAAGGGACACCCCCAGCTCTAGAGGACACCAGTCTTGTCCTCCTGGAGTATTCCCTACATTCTACAGAGCTACTTGATCAATTCCTACTGTCCTTTAGCAAACTGCTTGCACTCTAGTAAGTGCTGGTCATTTCAGCTCATCTTCAAGCTGTTCTACCTGCTCCTTGTTATGCTTGGTCCCACCAATAGACTAGGAAACATGTGCTTTACAATATTGTTAAAGAGACACTTCTTTGCACAGTTATTGAATTCAGGCAAATCCCATCCAATTCTTGTGAGGATCTCTAGCCCAAGGAAATCAAATGTGTGACTAAAATTGTCTTTGTCAGGCTCAGCGATCTCAGTCTTTTGAAGGATGTCAGACCAACTATCTCTAGGAACCTAATTCATGGTGGCTATATATAGCTCTTTGTTCTTGGGGATTTTGTAGAGATGAGATGCAAGTATCAACTATATAAATACATGATATCTTATCATTATACCCAAGTGTTTGCTAAAGTTACACTCTATATTAGGAACAGGCCAATATAGTAAGTACCATGTAGCATCTCCTTATACATAAGTATCATATCTACAATAGGACAATGGTGCTTAGACTGCCCAGGTTAGTATCATCAACATATTTTCATGTACTCTATATTTATTGTACTACAGGTCACTACCAAACAACCAGTTGGAAGGGACTTTGGTACTGATTCTCACAGCCTTTCCAGGGCATGGGAGGTGTGTGTGATTATATTATCATAAATCCACATATCTGATTTTGAATGTCTAGGATGTTCACAATAAAGCAAACATGCATGTGAGTAGTTCCATTTTTGCTTTATACGTATATTATAGTAATTGTGTCAGGTGGTTGATGAGACCAGAAAGAAATACAGTAGGACAAGGCAAGTGA
The DNA here is from genome assembly GCA_038092355.1 of Caloboletus inedulis. Taxonomy (NCBI): domain Eukaryota; kingdom Fungi; phylum Basidiomycota; class Agaricomycetes; order Boletales; family Boletaceae; genus Caloboletus; species Caloboletus inedulis. Next base: position 7,120 of record JBBPQD010000188.1, read on the forward strand.
GACTGTGTATGATCATTGCATTGCTAGTCACTCTATTATCATATAGGATGTCCCAGAAACTCATAAGGATCAGATGGACATTGATGAGAACAATGAGGACAAATCACATGTGAGGACATTTATTGAATTTGCATGTTATAATATATGCTTATAATTCTTTGTAGAACAAGATAGAAGTAGTAGAGCAGCCAAAGGCATCTGGCATGGGTGATATGTATGTGTAAGTATTAGAAGTACTTATGCAAATTTATAGGTGTCTATCAAAGGAATATGGTTATCCAAGGCAGCTCTGATCAATGTTGATGCAAAGGTCAACAAAAATGCCAGGAAGGTGGGTGGAATTCCCACAAGTATAATGTAGAGATAGAATTAATGGTTTTTATACTGAGTAAAAGCCAGTGATAGAAAACAGGTAACAATTTTGTTGCTTCACATGGCATAAATATATGGAAACTTACATGCTTATTACAAGAAACAGGTGAGGCATCTAACAGCAAGATAAGTGAATGGTGGCACAAATCCATTGGGATCTCAAGGAGGCTACCTTGGACTATGCCCTCATGACTTTGCTTAACAACAATGAATTGGGTTATGGATCTCAGATGCTCATCCAGTCAGTCAATCCTTGTCCAAGGGATCTAAAGTTCACAAAGGACTTCAAGTGGTCAGTATCTCAGAAAGGGTTTGTTGAACAGTTAATGTACCATATTAGTATAGTAGTTCACACAGTCCAATATACTTAGCAGAGCTAAGCTCTAACTGATCTTTCACTTGAACCACAATATCCACAAGTATTACCACCTCACTCAGATATATAAGTAAGATCCATTAATCCTACTATTATATACCTGCTTCCAACAGGTTATGAGCCCCAACAGTGCTTTATGCACCGAGTGGTTTTACTGTTCAATTCTGAGCATTCTTATGCCAGATCTTTACTTTACCTGACACTCGTCCTGAGTGATTTTCTGCTGGATGAAGTGAAATGTTGGCAAGTCCTATGCACTAACACACTGGATTGCTTCAATGCAATCTCTTCACTCAAAGCATTCAAAATCCCATTGGGCCTTGATGAGAAGACTATATCCCTCTGATGAGATTGAAAATATTCAGGAAAGTGCAAATATTTTGCCACCACTTGCTTTTTCTTTACTGTATATATTGATTGTGGATAAGTAGTAATGCTCACTCAGTCCTACTTAGATATGATTTCTTCCTCTGCATTCAAAGACCAACCTCATCTCAATGGCAGCAACTACAAGTGCTGGTCCATTAAGCTTGAAGCCTATTGTTACGATTTGTTACGACTACCCCGGATAAGGATAGATGTAGACTTGAAGAGGGGTCATAGGTTCAAGGACTACTTGACGATGTTGATGAGTAGGATGAAGGGTTGAGGGTTTGAAGACTACTCAATGGCATTGAAGAGTAGGACGAAGGATGCTAATCCTAGGCATGTTCCTAGGAGAGTGTTCAAGGTTCAAAGGTTTCAAGAGGACCTCAAGACGGAGGCAGCGTCCATTCAAAAGTAGGACAAGGACTTAGAGATTTCAAGGAAAGGAAGAGACAATGTAGATAGCTCAAGTAGGTCTAAGCTAAGGTACATTGTAGGGAAGGGCAAGGTTTATATAGACCCTAAGTCTGAAGATTAAGTAAGCAAAAGAATGCAATAGAATCGCATAGAATGATGACTAAGTGGGAAAAAGGAATATAATAGAATCACAAGGAACAAGGGTTAGGTAATCAAGGGAATACCGAAGAATAAGGGGGAAGTATTAGTAATACAGAGATGAGGAAGGCAATGGAACATCGCAGAACGACAAGTAATCAAGAAGAAAAGAAAAGGCACTAGGCGGGGATCAAACAGCGAAGTGCGGATAATAGAGGTAAAGGTAAGCGTAGTGAAGAAAAGAATAGGGTCATTAGCGAAATGTAACACGATTCATGTCCACCCCTATCTTTTCTTATACTCTTTACCTTTCCTCTACACTACACTGACCTTGTTGTTTGAGCCCCACTAGGTACCTTTTCTTTTCCTTTGATTTCTCATTGTTCTATGATGTTCCATCACGTTCCATGTCCTTGTATTACTAATACTTTTTCTATGTTCTTTCATGTTCTTTCATATTCCTTTTTCTGCTTACTCATTGTTCTATGCAATTCCATCGCATTACTTAATCTTTGGACATAGGCTCTATATAAGCCTCGCCTCCCCTATGATGTATCCTTAGCTTAGACCTACTTGAGCTTCATACCTCATCTCCTTGAACCCCTTCAAATTCTCTAAGTCTTCATTCTACTTTTGAGTGGATGCTGCCTCCGTCTTGAGGCCACTTTGAACCTTTGAACCTTGAACCTCTTGCCTAGGAACACACTTCATACAAGTGCCCTATGTCTAGCTCTTCAATGCAGGAGAGCTATCCTTCGAACCCTTGACCCTTTCAAGTCTACGTCTATCCTTACCCAGGGTAGTCGTAACACCTACCTTTGCTCCCAGGAGATCTGGCCAGTACTTTACCATACCAAGCCTGACCACAAATGTGATGACCAGGGCCTATTACCACTGACCACACCATGACCATTGAGGCCTGGAAGGATAACAACAATAAGGCTTTGGGTGCTCTTTGCTTGAGGCTGGAACCCCACATTACAGCTCACTTTGCAAACCAGACCTCCACTGAAGGTCTCTGGGACAACTTCAAAGATGCTTACTCTACTCCCACCATTGCCTTTGTCTTCACAGAGTTCAAGGCAATATTGAATGTTATTATTCCAGAGAACAAACATCCTATTCTTGCCTGCTCCAAGTTGTTCACTCTCTTCTCTCAGCTCAAGGAGCTCAAATACCCTGTGCTGCCAAGTTGCAAAGCATGCTCATTCTCATCAAGGCCTCCTGCTATGCTGAGGTCCTTATCCAGCTCTTTAACTCCAAGACCATTCCAGCTGCAACCACCACTTCCACTGCTGGTAAGGAAAATGTGCTTTCAAGCATGGTTGGATTTACTATCACTTATCTCCTTGGGTGAATAGTCAGTAGAGCAATGGTGGCTGGTAGTATTTAAATTGCTGGAGATCTATTTCCTTTTGTTCCCCTATTTAGGGTTTTCTCCCAAAAGATGTCCTATTTAACTTGCCCTTTATTAGGTACAAGTATTTTGCTCCTAACAATTTATCTAGCAGACCTAAATGTGGAGAATATTCTGCTCAAGGTCCTCTAGAAGGTGCCTGGCAGTGTACTCCTATTGTAGTAATGAGAATACTTTTATTGGATAGAAGGGGGATTTTTTTCCCAGCTGTTCTTCAGCTTTCTTCTTGCTGTAGCTATTTTCTTCTTGCTCTCTGAAGGGCTTGAAAGGCTCTCCTTTTATAGATTTTTACATGGTCTTGGCCAGCTAATCAGGTGGCAATACTAGTGCTTAGTAATTCCAAGATAACTATGAGTCATCCTGAGTCATCCTTTATTTCCCCACTAGCCATGAGTAGGGGATTCAAGGGAAAATTGTGGGAAGGTAGAGCATATTAAGGGTTATCTGCCCCTTGAATATCTAAAGATTCTAATTATTGAAAAGGGTAGAATTTATTCAACTTGGGTAATGTGTCCCTAAATGTGCATGCAACCTGTTTGCTGCAGATCAATGTGCCTTTGCACATCCTCCTGCTGCCTTCAATTATGGTGAGCTGGCCTTCCTGCATATCAAAAATGGCATTTTCCTGGTGCATCATCTGGGTGTTATGCCCACTATGGAGACAGCTTGATCCTTGATGCCCCTCCACCAACAGCCATGGACCTCCTCATTACTGTCTTTAAGTTTACCTCTGTCTATATAGAGGAACTCAAGATGGAAGGTACCTGGTTTGGGAATGAGGGCAATGCTATGTCCATAGAAGAGGATGAGTGCAACAAATACCTTGAGCATTTCTTTAACCTTGATGGAGCTGACACTTGGTCAGTCTCTTCTCTCTCTTCACACCATCCAGATGCTGATGTGTGATTTTTCTCACCACATAGCATTTTCTCTATGTACTTGTTTCCATCTATAGTAGATAGTAATAATGTACCTGCTATGTCCTCTATCTTGTGTGATGACTGCACCTGAATATCTAGCAAAGGTAAAGAGAAACCATATAACCACCATATGCCACCAGACCTTTGGTTATAGGATTCAGGAGCTTCTGTCCACTTCACTCACAATGTCACAGACTTCATAGAGTATATATCATATCAGAAATCTTGATACTCACAAACTGTGAATAGAAAGGCACATATTAAAGGTGAAGAAATGGTAATCCTGTCCTTCCAGGGTACATCTGTGCAATTATCACCAGTGATATACATGCCTCACTGTAATCTTAAAGTAATCTTGATGGGATCTTTGTTGAAGGATCATTACCTTACAATCAACACTAGTCCTGGCCACATCAATTTCTATAACAAATGCACAAAGAAAATGGTCCTTTCTTTCCACTTGCATGATTCTAATACTATGTACTGGATGTGTGCACCAGCCATCAAACCACACACCAATAAAATCATGGCCTCTATGGATTACAATTTCCTACATAGCCACTTTGGACATCCTTCTAAGGATGTTCTGAAAGCTGTATGAAAACATTTGAAAAACTTTGCAAAGGTACAAATCTCTTTGTCTAATAAGATCTGCCCAGACTGCCAATTGGGAAAATAACTCAACAGATTGTTCCCTTATACCAAGTGATGGCAACTGCACTGTTTGGATTAATTCATTCTGACCTTAAGTCATTTGAGGTAGAATCCCACCACAAGTGCAAATATGCCAAGGTCTTCTATGATGATTACACCTCCATGGTATGGGTTACTTTCCTACCATCCAAAAATCAGGCTCTTAAGGTCACAAAACAATATTTCTTATATATCTGAACCTAATATAACACCTCAATTAAGGGCTTTGAGTCTGATGCCAGTGGTGAATTCACCTCCAAGGCATTTGTTGATTATCTTAAGGACAGCATGATTCACATTTATCAGTCTGTACCTTATGCACACCAACAAAATGGTCACACTGAGCAGCTAATCCACACTTTGATGGACAAGGCACAGTGCTTGCCTATGGTATTGAGAATTTGCATTACTCCACATAACCCATGTTTATAACATTACACCAATAAATTGAATGAATTGGAAAACACCCCATGAATTACTTAAGGGGGAGAAACCCTCTGTGTCACACCTTCAGGTTTTCAGATGTGATGCTTATGTGCATCCTTCTGATGAGACACATAAGGGCAAGCTGCAGCCCAAATCACAGCTAATGATCTACAGTATATTGGCATTGCTACCAGAAGTAATTTGAATTTTTTATTCATACAATCAAATAATTCAATACATACCGTACTTCCACTCATGTTATCTTCAATGAGCATCTGTTTCCTAGGTGCTCAGGGTCTCAGCCTCACAAGCCCATAAGTCACACTTTGCATAATTCCCATCCCCCACACCACAAGGGCCTGTCTAATGATGACTTTGACTCTTTAGATGATAATGTACTGGTTCCACCAGCTCCTGCTCCTTGCCCTGTCAGGCCCCCTATGCAAACCCCCTTGCTGGTTAGGCTGCCTACTCCACCTCCACCTCTAATAACTCCTCCTTGTGCTTTACACCACCCAATTGTTGTGCCACCCCCTCTATAGCACTTTGAGTGCATTCACCAGGCTTCTGCTTGCTCTGACAATGTTTATGGGGATATGGGGATAAACACCCCACTCAGCAGGTGAAGGACATCAAGAAAGAGTCTACCTCGAAGAAACTGATGGGTGAACCTTCTCAAAAGGCACCAGAGACTCCTAACATCCCTGGTGACCTCCCTTCATCTCTAACTCCATCTGAGGACAATGTTAAATGCCTCACCAATAAATGGGGAGACACTTTGTTCTCCTACCTTTGTGAGCGGACAATTCCTTAAACTGAATCATCAAATTCTTATTTTAAAATTACCCACAGAAGCGCAAGCTCTTTGGCAGAAGGCCTGCAATACTGAGTTAACCATGCTCAAAGAATGCATGGTATGGGAAGTTGTCAATCACCCTATTGATCACAAGGTTGTAAAAAATTGATGGATTTTTGATGTCAAATCTGACAGTCATAAATGAGTCTGCCTAGTAGCCAAAGGCTTCTCACAGGTTGAAGGCATTGACTATGATCAGATTTTTTTTCTCTAGTTGTGCAATTTGAGACTGTGATGCATGCTCACCCTCACTACACTTCATAACTGGCACATCTCCAGATTTGATGTCTAATCAGCATATCTGTATGGTGTGCTTGAAGAAGAAATCTATATGGAATTCCCAGAAGGGTTCATGCCACCCAACAATAAAGGCAAGATGCTTAGGCTTCTATGCACCATATATGGCCTTAAAAAGGCTGGCCTGGCATGATAGTGCACATTAGATAAGTCCATAAAAGAACTTGGATTTAAACAGCTCAAAACAGATGCTGGCCTATTTGTGTACTGGCAAGGAGGAAACATAGTACTCACTATCATCTATGTCAATGACATATTATTTTACAGTCCCAGCAAGTGCCTTTGCAAAAAAATCAAGGCCATTTTTATGAAAAAGTGAGAATGTTGAGATCTCATAGAACCACACAAATTCCTCCAAATGAACATACATTGAAAAGGTCGCTGTATTTTAATTGACCAGTAGAATTACCTTGACAAAGTACTTGAGCACTGCAGAATGATAAATGCTAAACCAGCTTGTACACCTCTATCTTAGGATATTACTTAGAGAAGAATGAGCAGCCAGTAAATCCAGCTCTACAGACTAGATTCCAGACTCTGATTGGCTCACTTCTATATCTCATGATTGGGACTAGGCCAGATATTGCCTATGCTGTCACTCAGTTAGCCCATCAATTAGCCAATCCATCCCAGGAGCATCTCAAGAAGGCTCTGTAAATTTGCCAATATTTACTCAGTATTAGTGATTCCTCACTGGTATATGATGGAGATTCTGGCAAAGGCATTTTTGCCTCTACTAACTCCGACTGGGGTCAAGATAAAATCACTGGCCACTTGCAAATAGGCTTTTACCTGAAATTAGTGAATGGAGTTTTCCTTTGAAATTCTCATCTACAAAAGACCACAGCTTTGGCTTCAACAGAAGCAGAATATATGACCCTGAGTGATTGTTCTCACCAGGTAGTATGGATCAAGTAGATGTTTGAGAACTCAAATTGAGATTAAACCTGTGGTGACAACCAGGGCTCACTTTTATAGCTGAGAACCCAGTCACTGAAAAGAAATCCAAACACATCCACATCAAGTACCATTTCATATGCAATGCTGTGATGGTCTTCAAACAAGTTGCCCTGTTCTTTATCTCTAGAGATGACAATCCAGTGGATGTGTTCATAAAGAACCTTAGACATGTCAAGTTTGAGCAGTTCAGACCACAACTTGGTTTAGAGTTCCATAATCTCACTTTTCAATGAATGTACTTACATTCAGACTCAGCAGAACTGAGCTCTAATCAATATTTCACTCAAACCACAATGTTCACAAGCATTACCACCTCACTCAAGTAAGTAAGATGCATTAACCCTGCAATTACATGCCTCCTTCCAACAGGATTGCAAAGGTGGAAAATGCAATTGCACTTGAAGTCAAAAGGGACTGGGTGCATGTGGATTCTCTGCAACCAAGCCACCTGTTTCATTATTCTCAATGGCACTTTTTACTATTAGGAACCTAGTAATCTCCTTTCTGCCACAGAAGCATCTCTTCTAAAAAAGTGATTTCTCACTGTGAGTGTTCTCAAATATAGACAAGGTTAGCCTGACTATATTTATTCTACATATTAATACAATTGTTGCTATGTGTATTACATCCAGACATTTACAATGCTGTGAATGTGCATATAACATATTTGTACAAATGATTATTCCCATGAAAGGATTTATATATCAATGTACAAACTCTAACAACATATAATCACTATAACAGATAGTGTTATCCATAGTTCTTCACTCTATAAGACAATCACAGCATTGGTATATATAATGTAAATATATATAATTATGATAATAGATAATAAAGTTGCTTTTTTTTAACATGTAAATACTTATATTTATAAAGTGGCTATGTATGATGTTTATGCAGAGGAATAATATGTCCAGCTATAGTATTCTAAATGTTCACTATGCATAGGTCTGATAATATACAGAGTCATAATTATATAAATATGTAAATATGTAGAATAAACATTATCAGATAATGTCTACATTTGAGGACACTTTAGCTGTGGGAACATATCTGTAAGATAGCAACTAACTTTGTGCCCCCAGGAGACAATTAATTTTATAGTGGGCTTAATTCCATCTAATATTGAAAATATGACACAATCAAAGGTTCACCCTGACTTATTTTATAAATGTATATAGCTATGTCCAGCATTTGCACTTAGAAGCAACAGCTCATATTCTATACATTGTATCCAAAACTGATGTCTCATATTGTGCATTCTATATCCAAGGTTCTATATTCTGCTTTTTATGAATATCTGGGGTCTCATATTGAAAAGCAACATGACCTGATTGTAATGGTTGAAATGACATCTAATAAATCTAATAAGGCTGCACATTGCTCTGTAAGCTTGAAATGCTTAGGAAAGATAACTGAGCAATCAGTACAAGTTTGGGTAGTGAACTGGTCAAAAAAAAGTGAAATATTACAATGTGGCAATGTGATGTTTGGTCAGTGTTACAGACCATATTATTTTTCCCTTATTTTTCCCTATTTTTTCCTGAATTTCTAGAGGCACTTTCACATTTAGCCCCTATCTATTAGCCCCTATCATGCGAGCCAGCTAATGCTCAAGTCCCTACTATGATCTAGGCCTTTGCCTCATGGTACCCTCATGCCTACCATGCCTTTTACATGCTTCCTACATGACTCCTACATGCGCAGCCTAGATCGCCTCATGTATGCCTCACCAATCATGCATGGTGCGCTGCCTCGACTCATGTTCGCCTCATGACCCACACATATACACTGCCTGCCTCACCCATACCTCATGTATGGCTGTATTGATACACATGTTTCCCTCATGTACGCCTTGCTGGATCCTCATGTAGCATAGCATATCACCAGATCCCTAGTACACACCTGTACACATTAGAATAGTATATAAGGGACACCCCCAGCTCTAGAGGAC
>JBBPQD010000189.1:0-16308 GCA_038092355.1 Caloboletus inedulis
CGGGAATATACGGGACAGCTTTTAGGGAGGTAGAAACCGGAACACAAGGCTTCGCGAGTCATCCTGAAAGCCCTGTGCGACTCGACGGCCTGTCGGGGATGCGGGGGGTCATTTGGTACAGTTTTTGTGAACATGGACGAGTAGCTACTGGTGAGTCAGGATGACCGGATGTGACAGTAACACGTGACCAAGTGGCAAGCGATGGGTAGATTAATAACGGATCGATTTTCCATTGTCCATCCCGAAACACAACTCAGAGTTTTCTCGGTAGGCTCAGGAAAAAATTTCAAGCCGTCAGATTACCCACAATCCGACATTTTTACTCTTGACTAGCATCTCCTACAATCCTACGAAGCATCATGGGTGTCCTTGATATCGTTCCCGTGCGTAGTGATGCACATCCAGACGAGCGCCTTTGGCTAACAGACCATCTAGGCAGGTGTTTTGACTGGAGAAAACGTCCGCAAGTTGTTCAGCTATGCAAAGGAGCAAAAGGTACAGTTTGACCACTTCTCGATCAGAATTGATCACCGCGCTAACATCGTATACGTCATCCCAGTTCGCCATTCCTGTGAGTGACCCAGTTTCTAGGAATGATTGAATCGATTTCCAAGTACATGGCTTTGTGGCCTAGGCTATCGTAAGTCGCACCGTATCGTCTCTGTGATGCAATGTTGATGACGAATGCCACTAGAACGTCACCTCTTCTTCCACGGCAAACGCCGTTTTAGAAGCTGCAAGGTCAATGCATTCCCCACGCGTGTCTGCGGTAGCTGACATCGTATTTTAGAGATGTTAAAGCACCCATTATTCTCCAAGTTTCTCAGGGTGGAAGCGCCTACTTTGCAGGAAAGGGACTCAAGAACGACCAGCAGCAAGCTTCCGTCGCTGGTGCGAAAGCAGCTGCCTTGCACATCCGAACGGTTGCCAAGGAGTATGGCGTGTACGTCTTCCTTCTATCCCATGTGAATACCTACTCTTATGATGTATTACCGTTCGTAGTCCCGTCGTGCTTCACAGCGACCACTGTGCACATAAACTCTTGCCTTGGTTCGATGGCATGCTCGCTGCCGACCAGGAGTTTTACAAGGCCAACCAAGAACCCCTCTTTTCCTCTCACATGCTCGATCTCTCCGAGGAACCTAAGGCGGAGAACATCAAGACGTGCGTCGAATACTTCCAGAAAATGGCTCCCCTCGGAATCTGGCTCGAGATGGAGATCGGCATCACTGGTGGAGAAGAGGACGGTGTGGACAACTCTGGTGTTGACAACTCCGCGTTGTACACCCAACCAGAGGATGTTTACGATGTCCACGATGCGTTGAGCAAGATCAGCCCCAACTTTAGCATCGCGGCTGCGTTCGGGAACGTACACGGTGTGTACAAGCCAGGGAACGTCAAGTTGCACCCCGAGCTTTTGCAGAAGCACCAGGCTTACACGAGCGCAAAGCTGGGTGGAAAGGAACAGAAGCCTCTGTGAGACTGTTTCGTTGTTCGCGTTACAAGACCCTTTGGTGTACTGACGGATTCCAGGTACCTCGTCTTCCATGGAGGCTCTGGCTCGACCAAGGAAGAGATCAAAACTGCTGTTGACAACGGTGTCGTCAAGATGAACGTCGACACTGGTAAGAGTGTAGGTGTACCGTGGTGCATTATCTGATATTTCCGTCCTACAGACACCCAGTTCGCATACCTAGCCGGTATCCGAGTATGTCGGATCGCTCGTTGTCGTCTTCATTCCTCTGACTTGTATTTGTCTCTGTAGGATTTCGTCACCAAGAGGAAGGATTACCTCCAGACCCAGGTTGGAAACCCCGAGGGACCCGACAAGCCAAACAAGAAGGTATGTTCGTCATCCAGAGCGTGACCGTATGCTTATATTCGATCCTCAGTTCTATGACCCCCGTGTCTGGGTTCGCGAAGGTGAGAAGACACTCACCGAGCGTGTCAAAGAAGCATGCGCGGATTTGGGCAACGTCAGTGAGTCGATCTTGGTCCCTCCATCCTGCCCGCTAGATTATTGATGTGAATTTCGTTTCTCAAAGACCGTCTGTAAACGCAAACATTGTGAAGAATACTTGGATCGTGGAAGCTGTAATATTTACTGTAGACTTCTTTTCGTGAGCGAGGTGGTCAGACGACTTGTAAATTCTCCATGTTGCACTGCATACATACATACGTTTTCGAGCGTCGACTGTTCTGCTGGATTTGATCCATGCGATCAGGAAGCGGGTCTTCCATTTAGATATGCTTCTTGATAAGCGCCTGCCAAAAGCTGTCCCCGCGTTCGCTGATTCGAACGCTGAACTCAGTCCTCATCTAAGTCGTCTCGTAACTTCGCCCGCTGACATCCCCGCCACTGGCATAGCGCGATCATGCAACGTGAGTCTCCTCATCCCTCTCCACCCACTCACGCACGTGACATAACGGCACAGTCCAAGTCGTCCTGCTCGTCCCTTTCTTTCTCACAATCGAATTTACTCGCGTTGCACTCTGGGCGGCGCGCGCGACATACGACCCCGACCGCGATGGCGGGCTTCTACATGCTCTCCTCGCGCTCTTCCTGACCATTCTGGGCATGATCCCAAGTCCTATATGGACGGTGATCAAGTACGCCGCATGCGTTGCGTGGGTGCCTGTTCGTGGGGTGCTGTGGATGTGGGGCATCGGGCGCGGAGGTTCGAAGAAACGTGAGTGCGATGTCTCTCGCTTGGGGGGGCGCGGGGTCGAGAAACGGAGCTGACGTCCAGTCGCGTTTTGTTTTCCTTTTTTTTTTTTTGAATTTGCGCGTTAGCATATCCGGCCGCGGTGACCCGTTGGTACACGTATACGCGGGAGCGGCGGGCAGAGACGCTCCGACGACGACGATGACAACCGTGAATGGACCGTATAGGATGCCTCCGAAGGTGCGTTGCTCGGGGACCGTGTTGGAATAGGATGGCGTGCAGTGCTGGCATGTAAGGTGTCTTGAAGGACTTGATCGAATTGTAAGGGCAGGTGATGTTGTTGTGCTTGTCCATTGTGTTCTATCGCTTGGGATATAGGGTACTGATATGTTCATCATGCGTACTACTAGTACTAGAAGCTGTATCGGTACTCGACGAGGGGGTTTCGTGTCCCCGTTTATTATCAACGTGTTTGGCGTCGCTGGCTCCGAGTCGGAAGTGTCAGCCGCACGGCTGGTTGAAATATGGACTGCTGATCTCCAGCGAACGCCCAGACATCTTTCTCGCAGACAGACATCACATCGACAATGTCCACCCTCGTAACACTCTTCCACGTTCTCGTGGCCATCTATCGCTCGATTGCGACCTTGTGGAACGCGTCTGCCGTCCTCCTGCGGGTGGTGCAGTCAGTGATGCAAGAAGCCAAGCAAGAGGCAGCCGAGTTGGTGGCGCTGCTTGATGATGGCGCTCCCGTGATGGTCAGGCCGCATCGATTATCCAGCTTACGCTCAAGAACGTCGCGCTGACTGGCTTCTACTCACAGGACGCGATCACGTCGGCGTCGTTGCTACACGATGTCAGTGGTCCCGCGAACCCATGGCAAATGTTGATCATCGCGAGAGCATCTTCGTTCGTGCTCCTCCTCCGGTTATCCAAGAGTCGCGTGCTGCACTTGGAAGTGGACGAGGTGCGTCCATCGGCTTGGCCGTCCGAGCCCATAGTTCCAATTCATGATCGTTTTGCATACCCGGATAGAAATTCATTGCCGCCAAGCTAGAGGTGATCCGGTCAGAGTTGGTGCTGCACATTCAGCACATCCCACGCTTGGTACGTCGTCTCGGATCTGAGCATCCAAGGACCGCCGATTGGTGAGAAGTGGCTGACATAGGAGGTGGTGTTGGTGTTAGTTGCAGATGCCAATCGGGATGCACGACACGCGACTTGTCCGATATACGCCGATGCGACTGCCTTATCTCTGGAAGGAAGAACAGGCGGGCCCGCGGTGCGGTGGCGGGGACGCAGTCATTGAGAGGTCGAATGTATCTGCCGCGCTCGCGTCTTCTGTCGACACGGGCGGGGAAGGACGTTCTCATCGGAAGAAGTACGTCCAACTACTCACGGAAAGCGCGTTGCGACGTCGGTTGCACATGGATCGACTCGGGCAGGCTGGGGGGGAGGTTGTACCGAAGAGAGGGATGGGTGCCGTGAAGACCCACGGGGAGAACGTGGTCAAGAGGAAGGCGCTGGCGAACGCGACGAATGTGGATATCATGCATGGTCAGGGGAGCACAGATGCAGACGGTGCCTCGGGCGAGACGTACGGACTGGCGACGGATGGAGCGGACCCGGACACGCCCAAGCAGGCGCGGATGGAGCGAAACATCCACGCGGCGCTCAGCGAGAACTTGTCGATCCCGAACGTGTTGCAGATGTCGTCGTTGCGGAGGGCGGTCGAGGGTGCGCCACAACCACATCGCTCGGGACCGCAGTCGTTGCGACGCAAACGTGGACAGTTTGATTTGTATGCGCAGGGTGTCTCGAGCGAGTTCAGTTTGCTGTCGAAGATGGGTCAAGGGAAAGAGTGAATAGATCTCTATGTATCACGCGGGCTAGTAATGGATGGGGAAGCGAATGACTCGGTCCGAGTTGAATGAGGTAATCGACTTTGTAAGTCTCTTGTATAAAAAGACGCGTTCACTGCCGCCATAATGGCCCGCAAGATGATGGCGCTCCTGCAGTGCCGCGACGACGAGGGATGGCAGTGGACATCTCATCTCAGAGATTTTGACTTGTCCCTCTGCGCCGAAGAAGGCATCATCCTCCCTTCATTCCTCGCCATCTTCCTCGTCGCGGCCCTCGCACGAATCGCCTTGCTCTCATATTCACCCACGCGTGACATCTCACGCAAAAGCGGTTGGCTACTCTGGGCCAAGCTTGTGGGTTGCTTCCGAGCTGGTGCCTTGCGTGTGCTCATTCCGTTTTCAGACACTTATTGGTCTTGCGTTCAAGACAAGTCTAAGCACTCTATACTTCGTTCTCACCAGCCGAATAAGCACAGCCGTCCAACTGCCCTATGCACTCGAGCCTCTCGCGCTCCTCCTCGCCTTGTCCTTGACCCGTCTCAACCATCTCCGAACACGGTCCTCCTCCGCCATCCTCTTGCTCTTCTGGCCCTCCTACACCATCGCTCTGGCAATCTGGACGCGTTCTTACGTGCAAACATTCGCCGTTACGCCGCTCGTTCCTCTGGAATGGGCGATTCTTTCTCTGGGGTTACTCTCCTTTGCACTCGAATGCATCTCTCCTGACGATACCCTTGATTCGAATACCGAAAGTCCGACGCTTACGGCCAACATATTCAGCATATGGTCATTTGCGTGGCTGACTCCTCTCTTGCGCAAAGGATCCCAGGTCGTCATCACAGAGGACGATCTGCCCGCACTCGCTCCCCGCGACGAGTCTGCCAAACTTGGAAACAATCTCCAGCGTGCCCTCGAGAAACAGTGAGTACAACAACTTAGCTTTGGTAGACTTCTGCCTCACCCGCGTCTAGCCATGGATTATGGACCGCCCTTTTTGTCGCCTATGGCGGTCCCTATCTCGGTGCTGGTCTTCTCAAGCTCATCCAGGACAGCTTGGCCTTCGTCCAGCCCGTCCTCTTACGCGTTCTCCTGTCTTACATATCTGAATACCAGGACGACAAACGTGCAGGGATCTTGGCTGCTTCCACTCCCCTCTTGGGCTACGCGATTGCTGTCCTCATGTTTGCCGCGTCCACGATTCAGACCATCATCCTTCACCAGGTACCGGCATATTCCACTGACCATCGTTCTCTACTTGAATGACGTTCTCTTCTAGTATTTTCAGATTTGTTTCGAAACTGGCATGCGTATCCGTGCCGGCCTTGTCACAACCATTTACAAAAAGGCTCTGGTCCTTTCGAGCGACGAACGCAGTCGTGCCACGGGCGATATCGTCAACTTGATGTCAGTTGATGCGACTAGAATGCAGGATCTTTGTACGTATGGACTCATTGCCATTTCCGGACCATACCAGGCACGTGACTCCCCTTCCTTCGCGTTCAAGCGCGTCACTGACCCGAGAACCAGATCATCCTTGCATTTGTTTCTCTTTACAACCTTCTTGGCTGGTCCGCGTTTGTTGGCGTGGCTATCATGATCTTTTCTATACCCTTGAATACCTTTATTGCACGGATCCTGAAAAAGATGCATGAGCAACAAATGAAGAATCGGGGTAAACGCACTAGATTAATGAGTGAACTGCTCGCCAACATCAAGAGGTAAGTGTTCTCTCCTGTCAAAGCAACAATGCATGCTCATGCCCCAGCAAGCATTAAACTCTATGCATGGGAATATGCGTTCATTCGTCGTGTCTTGCATGTCCGCAACGATTTGGAGCTCAAGATGCTCCGAAAAATTGGCATTACCACGGCGATGAACACCACCCTCTGGGGTGGTATCCCGTGTACGTACTTTTAGCCCTCTGTTCCTCCGTCTTCTGATTGTGCGATAGTGATCGTCGCGTTCAGCTCTTTGGCCACTGCTTCAGTGTTCTCGACGAGGCCTCTGACTGCCGATGTAATCTTCCCTGCCATCTCCCTCTTCATGCTTCTCCAATTCCCCCTCGCAATGGTATGCAATATACCCTATCAATCAGAGCCCCGTCACCCACGTCCTCACCTGTCCACAGTTCAGTCAAGTGACCTCCAATATCATTGAAGCCCTTGTCTCAGTCAAACGTCTTTCTGACTTCTTGCATGCAGAGGAACTCCAAGAGGATGCTGTGAAACGGATCGAGAAACGTTCCCTGTCCATCGGTGACGAAGTCCTGTCGATTAGGGACGGAGAGTTCCAGTGGATCAAAAATGGCATTCAACCCGCGCTCGAGGGTATCAATTTGACGGTCCGGAAAGGTGAGTTGGTGGGAATCCTTGGAAGAGTTGGCGCTGGTAAGGTGAGCGTGTCGTTTTGGTGTCGGAAGAAACATGTACTGAAGGGGCCATACTCAGAGTAGTCTGCTGTCCGCCATCATCGGCGATATGCGCAAGACGGACGGAGAGGTGGTGTTGTCCGGCACCGTAGCCTATGCTGCTCAGAATCCTTGGCATGTATAAGGCCCTAGCTATTGTATCGAGTTCACTAACCCATTCCAGGATTTTGTCCGCCACTGTCCGCGATAACATTCTATTCTCGCACGCGTACGATGAGTCGTTCTATAACCTTGTCATCGAAGGTGCATACTTTTGATATTCGACGCCAATGACCTTTCACTCACCACCGTGCTCAGCCTGTGCGTTGAACCCCGATCTGGCCGTCCTCCCACAGGGCGATTTGACCGAAGTCGGTGAAAAGGGTGAGTATCTGACAGAAAGATTTTGTGAACATCTGACGAGATTATCGTACAGGAATCACTGTGGGTTTCCTTTGCCTTCGATAATCTCATGTTTTCTTACCGCGATTCCAGTTGAGTGGTGGACAACGTGCTCGAGTCGCACTCGCGCGCGCTGTATATGCTAGAGCCGATTTGTGAGGCGGTAAATTGTAACAGCGGTTCTTGTATGCTGACGAGTGGGCGTAGGGTCCTGCTTGATGACGTGTTGGCCGCGGTCGATTCTCATGTCGCTCGTCACGTTTTCGGTATGCTATCTGAACCTGGTCCATAACATCTTCTGACACTGGGGCCTCAGACAACGTCATCGGTCCTCAAGGTCTCCTTGCTACCAAAGCTAGAGTCCTTGTTACTAACAGCATTGCGTACCTCAAGTATTTTGATCAGCTCGTATATATTCGGCGTGGTATCATCCTCGAATGTGGATCGTACCGACAACTCATCTCCAACCCTGATAGCGCGGTTCGCAAGCTCATGTAAGTCGCCTTTTACTTCAAGTACGTGGTGGTTTTTCAAAATGGTATCGCAGTCAAAATCATGCCACGAATGGTTCTTCATCTGCTGCAACGAGTGGAGCAGTGACCCCAGCACATACAAGCGGGAGTGGTACCAATACGCCAACCACGAGCGATAGCAAGGTGCAAATAACGCTTGTCGATGAGATCGACTCTGTAGTAGCGGAGAAAGCCGTCCGGCGCACGAGTTTCAGCAAGGCGGTTATTGCACCTCTCCCTCCCATTCGCGAGGCGACGAGTTCTGGGATGTCGAAGGAGCACAGTGAACAAGGTCGGGTGAAGAAAGCGGTCTACTTCCAGTACCTCCAAGCAGCGTCCAAGACAGGCTTTTGTTTATTCGTGTTCGCTACAGTCTTGGCGCAGATGATGTCAGTCATGTCCGCCGTCATGCTTCGGCTTTGGGGTGAGAAGAACCGCGAGTCGGGGGCGAACGCTGGGTTGGTTGATCCTTATCTGCTTGGATATGGGTTCTTCAACTTGATGTCAATCATATCGGTTGGGGCAGCGGGATTGCTGATTTTTGCGTTGTGCTCCTTGAGGAGCTCCAAGTATTTGCACGATTCGGTGCGTTTGTCAAGTCTCATCGAGGTAGGGGTTGACGAATTGTGCTTAACAGATGCTGGGCTCGGTCATGAAGGCGCCATTGAGCTTCTTTGAAATGACACCTACTGGAAGGTATGGTGGTCCTTGGACTTATTGGATTAATGACACCTGTTGACTGGAGAGCACAGGATCTTGAACTTGTTCTCCCGCGATATCTACGTCATCGACCTGGTTCTTGGGCGAGTGAGTACATTGCTCGTCAACAACGCTAATGACCGCTGACTGCGGTACAAGGTCATTCAAAACCTGGTCAGGACATGCGCCGGCACTGCATCCATTCTTTTGGTCATTGGCTTCAGTTTCCCCCCTTTCATCCTCGTTGTCATTCCTCTGTCGTGGTTCTACTACCGAGTGACTGTGTAAGTCATCTGATTCGTGTTTCATCCACCTCTGACCCTTGTGTTTCTTCAGTTATTACCTCTCAACCTCGCGTGAACTCAAACGCCTTGACGCCGTCTCGAAGTCGCCCATTTTCGCTTGGTTCTCCGAGTCCCTGTCCGGACTGTCTACCATCCGAGCCTACAACCAACAGGCCATCTTCACTGGACAAAACGCACTCCGGATCGATCGAAACCAGATGTGTTACCTTCCCAGTATCTCTGCCAATAGATGGCTTGCTGTCCGTTTGGAATTTGTCGGTTCAGCCATCATTCTGTTCACCGCGAGCTTTGCCATCGCTGCCGTGGTGACGAGCAATGTGGATGCCGGCCTTGTCGGGATGGTTTTGTCCTATGCGTTGACCACGGCGGGAGCGTTGGTAAGTCTATTGCGACCCTTGTTTCCGTGTCTTCGTGGCTGAGAGTGGGTCATGGGATAGAGCTGGCTCGTGCGTTCGGCGAGCGAGGTGGAGCAAAACGTGGTCAGCGTGGAGCGAATCGCGTATTACGCGAATGATTTATCTCCGGAAGCACCTCACGAATTGCCGGATAGTAAGCCGCTTGCGGGCTGGCCTGGTGCTGGCGAGGTCGAGTTCTGGTGGGTCAAATCTTATCGGTTGATATGTTTGGGCAGAGGCACTCACGGAACGTGCAGCGAGTATTCGATGAGATATCGACCGGAGCTAGATTTTGTGTTGAAGGAAATTTCACTGACGATCGTATGTATCCCTTTCGGTGTACATAACTTGAGCTCTAATGTTCCTTTGATTAGAAACCAGCGGAGAAGATTGGTATCGTTGGAAGGACGGGGGCTGGAAAGTCGTCGGTGAGTCTGCTTGTTGTTGGTCCATTCCCCCCTTCTGATCCTTGTACGACAGCTACTTCTCGCGTTGTTCCGCATCTTAGAAGCGGCGTCTGGAAAGATCTTTATCGATGGGGTGGACATTAGCACGATCGGGTTGCATGACCGTACGTTTAACTTGGCAGTGTGCATCAGGACACGACACTGATCTGTTGCTGTCCGAAAAGTGCGATCTGTGATCTCGATTGTTCCTCAGAGTCCGGACTTGTTCGAAGGTACCCTCCGGGAGAACATCGATCCCGTGGGTGAGTATCAAGATGCGGATATTTGGGCCGCACTCGAACACGTGTGTATCTCTCCCTTACGTTTGTTCGCTGTTTTGGTCTGACGAGCCCGTGTGTTTATGCCGTTGTTGACTAGGCCCATTTGAAGTCGTACGTAGAAAGCCTTCCCGAGGGTCTCGATGCGCCTGTTCAAGAGGGTGGATCGTCGTTGTCAGCCGGGCAAAGGCAGCTACTGTGTTTCGCGCGGGCGTTGTTGAGAAAGGTGAGTGGCTGCTTGGGCGTTGAGAAGTGCATCGCTGAGACCCGTGTGTTCCACTAGTCCAAGGTGCTTGTTCTCGACGAAGGTGCGTTTGCGTGCTCGCTCCTGAATGGCGTGCGTGGTGACTCTGTAATGCTAACGCGTGGAACACAGCAACGTCCGCTGTCGACTTGGACACGGACCGCGAGATTCAAGAAATCATTCGGGGACCTCTGTTTGACGAGGTGACGATTTTGACGATTGCGTATGTCATGTTTTTTCTCTTTGGCGAATACGCGTTTGCTGACGGTCCCGGCCTCCTCTCCTCCCATCTTTTTTTCGTTCGCTCTACACATAGACACCGCTTGAACACGATCATTGAGTCGACGCGCGTCCTGGTGCTTGATCAGGGTCGCGTGGCCGAGTTTGATGCACCGGGGGTGTTGTTGGCGGATAGGTCGAGTCGGTTTTATTCGATGGCGTTCGAGGCGGGGTTAGTACAGGATGCAGATGTTGGTCGAGAAGTGGAGGTGGTTGAGAAGGGCAAGGACAAATAGAAGAGGTGACGGAGGGGGTGAATGAGATGGAAGGGGAGAGGGAGTAGAAAAGAAAGGACTCTGGAACTTGGAGAGATAAACCAAGGGATAAGAAAAGAGCTGTAGACCCAGATTTATTCTCTGTTTATAGAGTTGTCATTATTTTCTTTGCAAAAAAAAAAAAAAGCAAAGTGGAGGTGGCCATATCATGGGTGCTGGGTACTGAGTACTGAACATTGAACATGCCTTTGTCAACTCATATACATACCTTGACTTTGAAGGCAAAGTTCAGCAGCCTGTTTGAAAAACTATTATCTTGCAAGAATTCTGGGACCAAGTTGTCTTGCCCCTCCAGATTGCAGGAGGTCAAGTTCGCCTAAGCTGGGACCCGAAAACGGTCATTTCTTCGTCTGCTTATTGTGATGCACGACGGGCCCATCTGACGATCGACTCGGAGCACCTACCTTCTCCATGATGAAGCTGAAGTCTAAGACAGACTGCTAAATACGATTATCAACATGATGTAACATTAACAAAATGAACGCGCGTACGTACCTGAGGCAGCCGTTGCGATACAGCGGACTGAGAAAAGAAGAAAAAGGTCGCGGAGTCGTCGACAAACAGTCAACACAACGTCATTGTCGGACACAATGTGTGGTGACCCAAGCCACTGTAATGTAATACAGTTAGTCTTATCTCTTGAACGCGTTGCAGATCTCACGTCCGTGCTGGTGTATTGACTCCTCAGTGGCAGGTAAGTTCAATGACCATAAATTTTTAGCTTTTTGGTCAAGGAGTCAGCCGCCTGATCGTGACGAACTCGCCGCATGACTCTCAGTCGAGTCATCATGCATCATGCGCCAAGTGGGCTGACATCTAGTCCAAACCTCAATCCCTGGCATATATATGGCCAGCACATCGTGACCTCGCCCTCAGCTCCCTCTCTTGTTCCTTTCCGCATCTGCTCTCTCTTTTTGCTATCTTCCTTAGACTTCCTACTCTCCCAATAGCTCCCTTTCACCACGACGCTACAGTATCTCGTCGAGTGCTAATCGCATGAGGCATGTGCCATGTGCGACTGCATTAAGTCTCCTCGAGTGCCATCAACCGGCGATGTGGACCAGGTCCTGGTTTCCTTCTGCAGGCGCCAAGTCTGCGACCTGGATCGACGTGCACGACACTTCATCCTTTCTCGGTTCCGCTGCCTCCACCTCCGACAGTGACGGGAACGACATGACCAAAACGTCACAATGCTCCAAACGAGTGGTATAGTCCAACTAAAGGCCGGATTCGCTCGGTTGTATCCATTGGTCACTGCGCGTATACCAGTTCTCACGCAAGGATCGCGACATCGCAATCGAGGGGACACAAATACCCGCGTTGGTCCATGGCCAGGAAACCGAAGTGCTCACGCGACAAGTCAACGCAATCGTGCGAGCGAGCAGCATTTCAGGAGGGTTCGCATCGCCCCTGTAGAGTGTTCGCTGCGCGCGCAGGGGAGGAATGGTACAAGAAGACGGTCCAGGAACTCCCCACTAAGCTTGACGACATCGAGGTCGACGACAAGAAGAGCCTCTTACCATTTCCCACATCGGTGTTGCTCAGCCCTGCGCTGACAAGATACCCGCGATACCCATAATACCCCAAAACACTGCGATGCCCATAAGCCTGATACCCACGAAGAGCAATGGTAAAGAGGGCAGGGCATGCGATGGTTCGACGAAGACGCTCCAATAAACCAAGACGTCCCAGCCTGGTGCTGGATTACCTTCAAAGATCTCCGCGCTGTCGAAGCATCGCAGGTCGATGCTACTGGCACCGCGGAGATCATATCTCCCTAGTCTTGCTGAACATGTTGTTGTCGATGGCAGTTCATTGATCGGTGCGCCAGCCAGTGATCATGTTGTTGTGTCCGGGGCTTACCCGTTTCGCGTTGATTGATAGAAGTCAAGACAGCTGACCGTCTACTCGGGGGGTCTTAAACCCAGACGGAACAGCCGAAGACTGTTGAGTTTCCCCCATCGGTGGAAGGCGACGACCTTTTGACGCTCGTGCCAGTGCCCAACTGTTCGAATGATGATGTGAGGTTTCTCGGCAATGATTCCCATCCCTATGATTGCGTGGATTGTTCCTCACTTGGTAAATATATTCCGCGCACACTGATGCCATCTTGTGATTTCAGAAACGAAATGAAACACTGCATGTATGTTCACCATTGCACCTTTGCCTGCTATTTACCTATGTCTATCATTTTACCTATGCCTAGCATTTATGTTGCAGAAAGAGTGATGATAGCTATACCTTGGTGACCAAGGTGGTCCACACAAGTTATCACAAGGAGATGATCTAAGCATGTTTTCATGCACATTTGTCAACGTGGAGCCAGGTCATTGCTGACGAGCTTTGTGATGATCACGAACTTACTATAGGAACCCGGACGCTAAGTAGTTCACTCAGACAGGCTTGCCAAGTCGTTGCAACTCGAGTATTTTGTCACTCCTTGCATGATTCCAGAAGGTTCCGGATTAACTTTAAGAAGGGAAAGGGGTCAAGTCTGCAAGATGGTATCTACCCAAAACATAGTCATGCGAGAGATTAGTTAATTAGATCAAGTCCCATGATACACTCGTCACATCGAGTCACTCGAAACGCCGCACACGCAAGGGGACTGCAGTACCCTCCTCACCGGCCACTTTCGGCCTCGGTAAAATACCCTTGGCCGTCTCGATCACCGTCTCTGGTCCACCCGGAAATTCAAACACAAAGTTTTTCACGAGAATCGAAAGCACGATCTGTAACAAAAAAGGGGGAAATGATAAGTCTCAGCGCAAATATTGAATCGTGAAGCAAAAAGCCGGTCATCATCTAGAGATTGGATCTAGAGGAATCGCTTGCGCTACATACCTTGAATTCGGCTATCGCGAATCCCTTTCCGAGACATGTCCTTGGGCCATCGACAAAGGTCAGCAGGTGTCGGTGTCCCTGGACCTCCTTTGCCGCAGCTGGGATACCTTCTTCCCCGATCCACCGTTCGGGTTTGAACTCCTTGGCATCAGGACCCCAGAGCATCGCCGAGCGATTCATGCACTGTACTGAAACAGAAAGGTGGGACCCCTTTGCGACCGAGATATGGTCCACAAGTCCGCCAGATCGAGTGCGTATAGGCTTGCTCAAGGGGATAACGTCGTCTTCTGCAGCCTGTTTGTCAAATGGGTCAAAACATTATGACACTCTCAGTCGCATGTACTTGCCAGGCGAGTAGTTTCAGTGAGAGGAGGATGCATACGAAGTGTTTCGTGTACCACGGCATCGAGGTACGGGAGATTGTTGGGAAGCTGATCATAAGTTGGTTCGGCCCCGAACTCAAGAAGCTCCGCTCGCAGTTTAGTTTGGATATCCGGCCTTTTGGAGAGTTCGATCAATGCCCACTAAAATATCGAAAACCCTTGCACGTTAACGGCATATCACTTTATTACAGTGGACTTTCATACCGTCAAACTGACTGAGGGAGTGACGATAAGTTATGAGTCCAGTTCGATCCAGAAAATTGGCCGGCTTACTTGACGTGGTCTCATAGCCAGCAAGGAGCAAAACTTTGGCCTAGGTGAGAGCGAGCAGTCATTGAGATATCAATCAACGTAATATGCTAATCCATGCCTGTGCCATCACCTCCTCACGCGTCAAACGAAGCTGGCTGCCTTGGCTTTCGGCCCGGACTAGACGAACTCAATCAATTCATCAAATACGAGAGGACGTGTAAATATACTTAGAAGACCAAGGATAGATTTCTCTTCCCTCTCTCCCAAGGTACCCGCCTCCTTTTCGTTCCTCATTTTCGTGAGCAACACGTTTGAGATATCACCCATCGTGTCGTTCAGCCTCTTGCTGAGCTTCAAGCGTGAAGTCGGGGTTTTTATCAGCCACGGGAATGCGTGGACGAGCGAAAGGATGAATATGTCAACTTTGCCTCCCTCATCGGCGAAGGCTTGAAAGACTTCTGTCACGGTGGTCGGTTTACCATCCAGCGAGCCAAAATTATGAGAAAAACCAGCTATGCCGATCGTGTCGAGTCTATTCCAACCTTCCTTATTAAGCCCTGCGACGATCAAACCAGAGGCACCGTCTTACGAGATATGATTCATCCTAATTTCCATATTAGTTTAGTGTATCATGAAACGTCGAACACATACCAATCTTGGACTTCGATCACAGCGCTACCACCACCGTTTGATTCAATCAAGGAATCCCAAACACCTTTAGCCTAAGCTCATTCCTGAGAATTTTTTCTCAGAAATTAGGAGACCGGACACAAACCTTGTAAGCCGAGTCATAAAAGACTGAAGTTAAATTGCGAATTGCAGCGTTACTGAAAGCCGGAGTCAGAGCTTTCCGTTGTCTGTATCAGGTCTTGTCAGCACGAGTCTACCAAACAAGCAAAATGCGAGGAAGTACTGACCTACGGTGACTCTCTCCCTTTGCGGACAATATTCCCTTGCCAACCTGTACAACCCCGATCAGCGCATGTCATGACCGTATCAAGCTCTCCACTTACAAAAATTTCTGTAGCGATCTTTCCGAAAGGTGTTAATATATATGTCCATGGCTCCCCTCCGTAGAAATGCGCTACTGCTTTTGGGTCGCAGAGGATAATCCTGCTTCCGCCCAGCGCCAAAGGAATCTCATACACCCCACCATATTCATCCGCCCATTTCTCGTACTCTACCCCTTGGTCAGGCGACGTAAAGATCGTCTTACTTACGCCCCACATGAAAGAGGGATTCGGTGGTCCACGAAGAGCAGTCGTTTTCAGTCTGCGGCGAGTGACTTGGAAGACTTTGAGAGTAGCATAAATAGCACCAAGTGCGTAGGCAACGTCGATGAAACGTGGGCGGCGGACAACAGCGAGGTTGCCTACCAGCAGCGCCTGCAAAGATTCGAGTGAGATTACGTTGATCATTGTCGATGAATTAGTGCAATAAGGGCACAGTCCGAGCCTCCAAGGTAGACGGTATAAGTCGAGTGAGAAGCCCCAGCACGATTTGGAAGTGTGTCCTGAGAGTAGAGACTCAAGTTGCGTGACGATGGGACTCCGACTCGAAACCTATATATGACAATGTGTCGTACCAGGTCCTGAGACACTTACACTGGACTGGGTGTCATCTTATCTCCGACGGAGTCCTACCAGAATAGTGGGATCAAAGATATAATATCCCACCAGAATACCCACCAGCTTATGTGCCAACGGATCAAGCAACGATGTGCGTGCTGAATTGTTTTTAGGTCTCCCATGGCCAAGACGGTTACGTTCCTGCCGTGCGTCGTTGCCTTGGATATCCTGACATGAACAGATTATATAATATAGTTTCTTAATTTAGCAGTTTTACACCATCATGTGATCAAGACCATAGTAAGAGGTCTATGACAAATCGACTTTATCATGGTCTGAGCGGGGTTCATATGTACCAAACAATAGTGGTACTCACGCACTTAGCCGAGCCAACTAGTGGCCGACTAGTAAACTACAAAAGTTGTGCATAAACGCTAACGAAGCGCATAAATTAAATCTCCGCTTGAACGTTCGGATGCTTCCGTGGCACA
>JBBPQD010000190.1:0-16265 GCA_038092355.1 Caloboletus inedulis
CTACGTGGGGTGCTGGAACCATTTGTGAAGGCTCAGTCGCTGAAGGAAAAGACGGGTGTATCTAAAGAGAGTCCAGCGGAGTGGATGAAACGGAAGAAGCAGCTTGAGCAGCAGGCTAGTCTGGGTGTTGGTTTGTATAGACTAGAGGAGCTTGCGATCTAGATTATCGAACCTTTAGCAACTGGACTGAACTCGCCTGTGGCCTCGGAATTGATGTCGGTCGTTTCTTAGTGTGTACTACTAACGGCGCTAGCTGTTCTCCGGTGGCAGGACTTGAACTTCACGGCCGCGCTTCCTCCGCGGTTTCATCATTACTCATGAGCTCCGTCAAGGTACTAATCATCACAGGTACGGTTGCTACCGCTGCGCTGCTAGGTACAAGGGGCTCATTAGCTCCAAGTCAGCGACAGCGCATCTTCGGGTAAAGCCCAGGACCTGTCTGGCCCTGAAATACAAAAGATCCTCCAGCGTCACGGCTATCAAGAAATATCCACCGCCCTTCTCCCAGACGACGAAGCTCAGATCCGTCAAACCATTCAGGATCAATCTTCTCGCGGTACGACAGACTGGATCATCACTACGGGTGGAACTGGATTCGGTGTGAGAGACAGAACGCCCGAGGTAACCGTGCCCGCTTTCCAGCCCCTGTTTCCGCCTTGGATAAGTAAGTAACGGAGGGTTTATTTTGTTTGTTAGGCGATATCGCCTTTGATCGAGCGGCATGCGTCGGGGATCGTACATCTCCTGCTCTCTGCGTCGATCAAGCACACACCGCTCGCGGCGTTGTCCAGACCAATCGCGGGAACGGTCAAAAACACCCTCGTCGTGACGCTCCCGGGAAGTGTCAAGGCTGTAAGGGAGAACATGGAGGTGCTTCTCTCCAATGGTGTTGTTGCCCATGCGATCGACCTTGTCAAGGGAGGCAGCGGTCGGCAAGTACATGCCACATTGGGAACCAGTCACACCCCGACACAGGCTTCGAATACGCCTGACCACCACCACCACCACCACCACCATCATCATGAAGGACATAAAGCCCCTCAACCTAGGACACTACTCTCCCATGATCCATCTGCGCCTGGTAAGTGCGCGAGTTCTGTCACATAGATAGGCGTTGCAGATGTTCCCGCAGCTCCAGGTCGCCTTCGCAAATCACCATACCCGCAGATCAGCCTCGAAGCAGCGCTCCAGCTCATCTTGACCGAGATCCAACCTCTAGGGCCACTTGAGCTATCGGTCCGTAATCACCGCTAAAGAAACATTATCATACTGGCTAATGCGCTGCACAGGTTACCCCTGCCCTCGCGGGACACGTACTCGCCGAAGACGTATACGCCCCACAGAATGTGCCGTCTTCGCAAACCACCAACGTAGATGGCTACGCACTCCGATGTAAGGACGGTCATGCAACCCAGCTCAGAGTCGTTTAGCTTGACTCTATGCTGACAGCTTCTGATCCCCCCGGAGTCTACAATGTGTTGACATGGAAAACACATACGCCTGCAGAGGATGTCCCAAAAGGGTCTATATTCCGCGTCAACACAGGCGGGCCGCTCCCTGCTGGAACTGACACCGTTATCATGGTAGAAGACACCGAGCTCGTGTCTACCGTCAAAGAAGCCAACGGCGAGGAACTCGAAGAGAGTCAGGTTAGGACGCTCGTGCAGGTCCCCACGAGAGAAAATGTGAGACTCCCGGGTTCAGACGTACGCAGTGGAGATTTGGTATTGCAGAAAGACGACGTGATCACGAGTTTGGGAGGCGAGATTGGTACATTGGCGTTTGTCGGACGAAAAGAGGTTGGTCGGATGACACCTTGTCCGTCTGTTCGTCACACTGAAGGATGAGATAACATGCATATAGGTCAAGGTCCGACGCAAACCTGTTGTAGCCCTACTAAGCACGGGTAACGAAATTTTGGACTTGCAATCTCCAAACCCTCTTCCCAGCGATGGATGGGGAGGGATATACGATACCAACCGCCCCTCGCTGCAAGCAACACTCGAAGGAATGGGATACACGGTCGTCGACCTCGGGATAGTACCCGACGAGTGAGGCCAATTTTTCTTTTTCTCCTTGGGGGGACACCGCGGTTAACACGATATCCTAGCGTCGACGCACACGTCCAAGCCATCGTCAAAGGACTCCAAGAAGCAGACTTGCTTCTTACCACGGGCGGTACTTCGATGGGATCCAGCGACCTTTTTAAACCCGTCATCGAGCGACGATTCGAGGGAACGATTCACTTTGGTCGCGTGTCGATGAAGCCCGGGAAGCCGACCACGTTCGCGAGCATACCCGGGCCAGAAAAGGAGGGTGAACGGAAATTCCTGTTTGCTCTTCCCGGCAACCCGGCATCAGCGCTAGTGACGTTTCATATCTTCGTGGTACCTGCGCTTAGGAGGTTGGGCGGATGGCCGGTGGAGAGGTGTCAGCTCCCGCGTGTCAAAGTACAGGTGAGTCGTGCAGTACTTACTTTTCTCTTGTGACGTGATCCGAAACAAATTTATTTTGCATGGATAGATTCAAAACCCAATGCGTCTCGATCCTCGAGTGGAGTTCCATCGTGTCATTGTGAAAGCGACGCCGGATGGCCTCAAGGCGTATAGTACAGGAGGTCAGAGGTCAAGCCGGGTGGCAAGCTTAAGTGGGGCCAATGCACTGGTGCAGTTGCCCATCCTCCAAGAGGGAGGCCCATCACAGCTGCAAGCTGGAGAATGGGTGGACACCGTCATCATCGGTGAAATCCAAGTGTAACATAACGCTGGTCAGAAAATCATGCAACGGAACCGTTTTTTTCGAGTGATCATGGCGTCCTATTGTACATCCACAACAGGGACCAGATAAACTGTCGGAGAGTAGAGTCGACATTTTGGCCGCCTCGTGCTAATCCTCATCGGCTTCACCCGCGTCAAAAATGGGCGTTCCCTCCTCCTCAATTGCCCGCTCCTTCCCCTTTCTCTTCCTCTTTCGCTGAGCCTCCTCAGACTCTAACTCGTCCACATCCCCATCGGGGCTTTTGAGGGGTATATTCTCTTCGGTGTCATTATCCCTTCGAGAGAGCAAGATGCGTCTTTTGCGGAGTCGACACCATATACAAACGCCGAGACCGATGGCAACGAGTAAAATGACCAATGCGGCCGTCCCTGCGTTATAATATGCTTTGCGCGCGGTTATTCTTAAATGAACAGGACACATCACAAATCACAGAGAACGCTCACCGTCCCATTGTGCATTCGTTTCTTCTGGCGATTTCCCTGGCGGATTGGATGAGACGGGCAGGTTTTCGTCATCCATGAAGATGGGCTTGACATCGTCGCCGACACTGCTTGGTATACGTGCTGAGCCCTCGAGGATGGCCGAAAAGTCCACACCCATGAAACGGAGGATCATATCATGAGCGGCATCGGGGACATCGTATGGGACCATGTGTGATGCATTGAAAACCTGCGTGCAAGGAAACGTTGGCATCGACGCTGCAATGTCAAAACTGTGATGCCATACCTTGACATAGGTGAGGTTTCGTGAAGAAACCCATGTCCCGGCTGGTGTCCCAGCGACCGCCCATGGCTCAATCGGTGCCATCTACACACAAGAAACAATCAGTAGTCAGCCCGGAGTTGTAAAAAAGCGACGCATAAGACAGGCGGGAGAAAAAGGGGACACAAATAAATAATCGACTCACACCAAGACCCTTTTCGCCATTCCACGTCATGGAATCAATCATTTTCTCTATGCCCATGTAATTACATATGTAGTCCTGGTCACCCACGAATAGTAAGACAGGGACCCGTTCGATGACGCTCGGGAGAAGTGTGATCGAAGATGGTGAGGGCTGGGCCCGCATCGCGGACCCAACGCGTGGCTGGCATTCGACCCAGCTCTCGGATTTGCCAGTGGCATGCAGAGCGCGGACGACATCGTCACGCTGCAGGTGTCAACATCCAGACGCAGTTGAGTAGTACCGCAAGAAAAGTTTGAGTTTTTGGGACGTACCGCGAGGTAAGGGGTGACGTCCTGGATGTCCGGCGGCCAATTCATACCGCAAGCTGGGTAGTCATCCTCTAATCGCACATCATAAATATTCATGCACTTCTCCACTCCATCCACGCTGCGTATCATCAGGGGTGGGATGGAATGAGACTAGAGTCGACACTTACGCCCGCATCTTTGACTCAATAACAGAAGATAGGAGCTTCTCACAGTCGTCGATAGTTACTGGTTCTGGAGTTGCACCGTCGAACCGGGCAAGACATTGCTCTGTGGCCTGTTTTCCATCTTTGTATAGCTTTCAAGTGATGTGTTGTCATATGCCCGCACGCGAAAGTAATAAAGTCAGATGTACCTGCGACTCCACGTCAATAATACCATGCGTTGCTGCATATTCGAGATATGCAGGGTACTGGTTACGGCCATCCATCCAGCCATTTCCGATCGCGACACCACGTAGCGGGATGTTGAGACCTGACCCGAGAATACCATCCGCTATGAACGTGTTAGCAGCTGGAAAGTCGATATTAAACCCGGGCAAATCATAATACCAAAATAAGGGATATATTGCCCCGCAAAACTTTCACCAGCGAGATATGTCTGCCAGTCGTGAGCACCTAAAAACAATGCCAAAAGAGAACGACTGACGTCTACCGATAAATATTCCGGAAAAACGAGGTAAAAAGTCCTGAGGAACTGAATTACGTGGTCCGTAGCCTGTACAGAACTGTCAGACGCCGCCAAGGATGATGGGTACAAAGGGGTGTTATACCTCTTGTAGTGTATTCACGTAGTGGTTTGTACTAGTGTATGACAATCCCGTCCCCGCGGGTTGATCGACTGTCGAATTGTGAGGCCGGAGTACGACAGAAGTAGGAGAAGTGCGGTTCCGCACCGTAGACCATAGTGGTGTACTCTTCCCATCCTCCTTCAACAGTTTTTAACCCGCCCTGTCCATCTACCCTGAATGGGCCTATCTCCATCATGAGCCCATCAAAGGACGAGCACCCTGGCCCACCCTAGCCGCAATACGATTCATGTCGGTGGTGACGCGTTAGCGTTGCACAAACTCACGTTGAACCAGAACATCAATCTCTCCTTGTCAGCTGCTCGTCGCGCCTTCACCATCACAAAAAACAGGTGCGCAAGTACGTCGAGGTTGCTTGCAGAAGGGGCATTTGGGTCGGAGAGGATGTGTCCAGCGTATATGTGTAACGGGTGGGTGGGGTCTTGATGAAGGCCAGGGAGACTCGAGACGTAGAACGAGGCGGCAGAAGGAACTGGACCCGGATGTGATTTGAGTGTGTCGTATTGTCGAACCCATGCATGATGATACTCACTGTCTGTGGGCACGGCCCGAGCTCGGTGGGCTATTAGAGACAGAAAACAAAGATATGACCAGGCCGGCCGGCCAAACATTCTTGTGGGCATCGCTGGCAGCATTCGTGGACTGAGCTATCGAATGGTAAATGCTGGAGAGGTTGGCCGGGGCTGAGTGTGGGCGGTGCTGATGACGGCAGTGACTGACTGAACCTGATGCTTCCCTCTGACAGTTACTAACCGCAACCGACCGCAGCCCTAGTAGAGAACATCCACTGAACAACGCCTCGTCGTTACACATTGATGAGACTATCGGTATACACAATAATAAAATGGTTCATGGCCAACCAACAGCGCGTAGTAACTTGTGGCCCCCCGCCCGAGCACCGTTCATGATCACTGTCATTGGTCGGGCACAAATGCCCTTCCGCATTCCGTAGTTCTTTTTGTTCCCATCACTGCATCTGCGACTATTCATGAAGTCGCTAACTCTGGTATCGAGCCTGTTCGTAGCTGCCGGGCTTGCCAACGCCCAATATTTTTCGGAGGGGTGGACGCCTGGACAGCCAGTACCGACTTTGCCTGCCCATGCACAGTCCCAGGCCCCCCAGTCTACTGAAACGGTTGGAAAACGTGGAAAAACCCTACCGAAGGCGTCGTTTCTCGACAATTTGGTGACCGGTGGCCCCCTTTCGGCGCTTGGTTCGGTCATTGGCCTTAATATCACTGGAACACCCCCCGTGTACTGGGATGAGCGGATCCCTCTTATCACGGACTCCAACTATGCAGACTTGATTATAAACGAGAAGATGACGCCAGAGGAGGAGGAGGAACGGGTATGGTTCATCGTAATGTAAGCCAGTTTTCCTCGCCCACTTTATGCCGACATCGAGAGCGTTGTTCCAGCACTACTACCGCGGGGCAACCAGAGGGTGTCTCTAAATTTGTGGACCAGTCCTTTGACGCAGCATATAACTATACACTCGAGAAAGGCGATCTGGAACATGTTCGATTTGGAAGGATTGATTACTTGGATGTCACTGCAATTACCACCAAATGGGTGGTGTGGTCGTGCGTATATGTGTGTCTTGTCGCTGTTCCGCATCGCTCAACCATTTCTTCAGTCCACCCATGCTTGTTGTACTCAAAGATCGAGGAAAGACCCTCCGATTTTATAAAGTTGGCCAGATTCGACTCAGTGACGAGGTCTTGTACCAATTTCTCAAGGAAGAAGGGTGGCGTCAGAAGGAGCCTTGGGTATCCGTGTATGGCCCAGGGGGAGACAGGTTAGAATGAGTCTCAACACATGTTTCTTCTACGGACTGATTTGCATGACAGGGAATGGGCTCTTGATTACTTCGCACACGTTTTGGCGACGATCTACAGCTACCTCATTCGAGTTCCCAAGTGGTTGATGTATATAATCAGCGGAGGTGTGGGGACGTTTCTCCTGAACTTCCTCCACAAGCCAACGGCCCAAGGCCAGCCGAAAGCGAAGCCAAGGGCAGTTCCAAAAAGACCCGCCACACCACCATCACCCGTCGCACCGAAAGCAGAGGCAAAGACCACTACTACCAGTGGTCAAAAGACTCCCAGTAAGCGCAGAGGGAAAAAGTAGCGACGTATCTAACTAGTACATTATCGTCTTCGTTGGTCGAATATGTCTGTACGAGACCCGCTGTCAGACTTGTTCTAGTACATGTTCTGTCTTCCCTTTGGTTTCAATCCCTGTTGCACATCACATCGCCAAGTGAAAGTGCAATTTGCCTACTAGTAGGCCATTTGTCTGTGGCAATGCCATAGCTAACTGGCATGTCGCAACAGGAAACTCCGCGAGGTTCATGGACTCTTTGGACGTTGAACGTTCTGAACATTGAACTCTGTAGCTCACCATCTTCGGCCCAACAAAAAAGCTATGGCAAATTTGCCCTTCTTCGGACGACCAGCACTTAGTGCGGAACAACCCGATGCACAGCACCGCGAGCTGTGTACCAGTGTCTAGCATAGTCGAGATTTGGTACAAGCCAGGGATGGACGGACGTTCTTTGCCCAAGGAACATTTTGCCTGTGTGGCTCGCATACAATGGAAAATTAACGGGTGAATCGAGGGGTCTTGGCCGGCCAGAAAACCCGCGCCCAAAGCATTGTCGTGGTTAAGACGTCAGGTATAAATTCCCTTTTTGTAAACCGGCCCGCTCATAAATCGTGCCCAAAGACTCCATCAGAACCATTCCTACGTGGCAATGCTGCTCGAGAGATGCTGGAGTACGTTCTCGCTTTGGATCTGCTGTTTCATCCCGGGAGAGCCGAGTAGGACAGTCTGGCTCACTTTCCGCTGGGAGGTCTGAACCGAAACCTTGAATGGAGACGGGGGACGTAGGTTTCGAGAGCAACAGGCACTGGAGTTTTCTCGTCCTTCATCTGAAAAGACGCTATGTAGCGTTATCGCTTGACCATGATTCCACAGGCCATTTGGGAGCTGTGATTGGAGGGTGGCTAGTAAAAAGGGAAATTAAGGGTCCTACCAAAAAAGAAAATGGGAGCAGCCCATCCCACAGCCCATTTCACTTTTCCGATTAGTAGGCCGACCTCCGGGGTGGACATTGCTCGGATACGAGTTCGGTCACTGAATACATCTCGACGCCACTTGGCGCTAATCATTGTTATTTCCATTCCACCCTCGCCATCAGTAGTGAGTAATTTAACTTTCCGGCTGCCAGTTGCCTTGTTGTCGCCCATCTAGACTAGTGCGGGGAAAAGGCGCGTCCCTGACGTGAGGCAGGGGTGTATGCAAATAAGGGATAATGTGCGCCTGGCAGGGCCATGCGCTTGATGGCAGCGCATCAAATCCCGAGCCAACCGTTATGCGAGCTTCTGAATGCTAACAGCCTATTGGTCTTTGAAACGGGTTTTTCCGAGCCATTTCCGCTGACAGGATCCAGGCGGATTCGGATGATGTACTTTCTAATACGTGTCGGAGCCCTGGAATCTTCGATTCAAATCGCGGTCTGTAAGAAAAGACCTCTATACCTATGACAGACCCGAGGAAGCTCGTCAACCATGTCTACTTGGTGTCTCGACCCGACCCTCTTCATCCACGTCTTGATGATTCTACCAATTGGCAGAAGTCCCTGTCGGCACACTTTTCAGTATCGCACCATCGTGCTGAGCAAAGTATCGCTCAGACGCACGAGGACATTGAATCCAACCTGAAGGGTCAAGAAAGAGTCAAGGATTCCACCCCCACCCTCTGTTTCGAGTACATCGTCGTTGGCAAGTGCTCACGACTAATGTGGCACGAGCACTAATCTGTTATCAGGCGGTGGTACGGCTGGTTTAGCTCTTGCGTCTAGGTTAGGATGACTCGGTTCACGTTTGATCTCGCTGATAACGAGACTGAATACTCCCCTTTGATTGGCAGAAACCTTGGAGCCTGGGCAATTTGTATGCGTGATTGTAAGTTGTACCAACTTAAAGGTGTCGCCTATGATCGAGTGTATCTTCAAGATGTTCCAGGTTTGTTCTTGTGTTGTAGGGCTGCTTCATAGATCTTACGGTCGCATTAGGAGCATATGGTATGGCAGTCGGAGATAAGGATTATGATTGGAGCTATCAAACAGTGGGCTTCTTGCGGTGTTTACATAGTTCACTGATTCTGCTCATTGTTGGTTAATTAGGTTCCGCAACCAAATCTGAATGGTCGCGAAGTATGCTGTTCTGTGTGCGTGTTTTTCATTACCTTTAGGGTATTGGTCTTGCTGATTCTCTGCATTTGCTCCCAGTGGGAGGTTACTTGGAGGATCAAGTGGTATCAATTTGCAAGCTTGTCAGGATGCGTGCCTCCAGCCCCGAGTATGATGCCTGGGACGAGTTCGGTCGTGGATGGGACTGGAATGGTCTCCTCCCTATTTCAAAGTTTCTCAAGAGCGCTACGAAGCATACGCGTGGGAAACAGATCAGATATTCCCGGAATGTCATTTGTTCCATCGAATGGAAGCAGAAGATAGGGTACCCCAGACACGACTCAGACGAGGTGACATGGCGCTATAACTGGTGCTTACACAATCTTTTAGATACAGTGCGACTGACCACCTCGGACTCGGACTTGCATTCGGAGTCGCTGTCCAGGTCGCAGCAACTCTCTCCACGTTCGGCTTGCAACTCAGGCTCCATATCGTTTGATGCTTGCTCATTCTCGAAAAGTTGCCTTAAAAATTTGTGTTCATTACCCATACCCGCGGTAAAACCTGCGCGCCGTGGTAGACGAGGCTTCTAGATATGAGATTGCTAGTATCGCCGACTGGCAATAGGGTGAAAACGAACAAACATGCCAGGTACGAAGATGAGGATTCGTTGTGCTTACTTGGCAGCAGCACGTATCATGTTAGCTGTTCTCGAAGTTTGGTGCCGGAATTAACATCCCCCCGGTGGTCTCGGTCAAGCCCCAAGTTGATACAGAGTCATGCAGTTGGCGAAATCACCATCGAACCAGGTGCGGATATTGTTCTTTTTTTTTTTGTTTCCGTGTTTCGGGACCGCTTTTCTCGTTCAACTTGTCTCGCGAACCATGCGAACGCATCCTCGGGTCGTAGTTCCGAAGGAGGGACGCTTTCAAAGTCGTGGAATTGACGTCGTCTGCACAAAGGCCTGTCGGCGGCTTCCCTTCCGGGCCACGAGTATTCAATCCCTCCAAAGCTGCACTCACAAGGCGGGACTGTCCGGGACAAATGGGTGTCTTTGAGATGATTGTTTCATTTCGTTGGTCAAATGAGGTCGTGTGTTCATTACTTCTGTCGTCGAGTGTTCGCGGCTGAATACAGTTGCGACAAGATGTCGTCTCCGCCTAGCACGAGTCCTGAAATATTCGATAGCAAAGCAGATAGCGACTACAAGCAACAAGGACAGCAAGGAGTAATGCAAAGAGACAACAAGGGTAGAGAACTAGGCACCGATATGTATATATAAGACACGTTGATCAAATGGTATACGCCCCAATTTTTTCATCGTCTTGTTCAACGCGAATGCTGCACGGGTATAATCCAACCGACCACACTCATCCTTCATATTGTCGTAAAACATCGACGTGATCTTGATCGTCTCGTTATCATCCACTGCCCACATCGTTCCAATCACAGAACGAAACCCAGCAAACTGCATCGCCGACGCTAGATGGATCACCTCGTCCGGACTCTCCTCGTCTCCTACGGTCGTATGACAGGCGGAGAGGTAAGCAAACTCGGGATTCTCTAAATTGCATTGAATGATTTGTTGGATGGTGAAGTATCCGTCGCGGAGAACGAACGCGGACTCGAACGGCTGTTTGCGCTTGGGGACACCATGACACGCGAAGTGGACCCAGTCATTCCTGCCAAGTTCTTCCGTGACCCGGTCAATACACGATTCCGGTCCCTCGATACGTGTGAATGTGGCGAGGCCGACACGTTCACCAATGTTGGTCAGTTCGGCCCCGACGGAAACGAGTTCTCTCTCGCCCTTGGCTTTCGCTTGACCTATAGCAAGGAAGCGTTTCGCTTTTGTTGCAGAATACGAGAGATCTTGCCGTCTCGCATGAATGAGGGCAGTGAGGGTGGGGGTGTAGGACGAGGTGTAGAGACCAGCGAGATTTCTTTCACCCTTCCTATACGGACCGGCAGCATGCAGAGGAATAGAAGAGAACTCGGCAGTGGGGCACCACCAGATGCGTGATTGGGATGGACATATCGTCTGGAGGAAATCAACAATGGGGGAAACAACCTCGTCCCATAGTTTCCGCAAGATGGCCGCGAGACCTTTTGTCACGTCCATTGACTTTGTACGCACAGTCTGAATCAAGGTATGGACCTTCGATGACAGTTCTCGGACACCTTCCTTTGTGATTGACAATGGAATGTGAACGGGGTCCTGGTCAATTAAGACAATGAGAGCATCACAGCCATACTCGCTTGCATTCACAATGATAATAGGGCCCTCGCGGGCTGCCTGTTGGAGATCGGAAAAGAGCGAGGGGAGAAGGAAACGTGAGAGGCCGGGCAAGTTGCGAACATCGGTCACGACTTTTTCCAGTTTAACATTCAGATTGCACACTTGATCATGCTGATCTGGGCCGGGTGAATCGAGGGCATTGCGAATGCGCAAAGTCAGCTGCGTGAACTCATCTGCCAATATCCTTCCTGCCGGACCGGATGCAATGACATCGTCGAGCGGGGAACGGAGGCGAGTGAGCTGACTCCAAAAGACACCCCGTCCTTGTTCTAGAAGCTCGACTGCATTGGTAGGAGAGTGGTTACGAAGACAAGCTGAGAGTGCATCCACTGCAAGTGATGATGTAAGGTTCTTGAAGACAGTGAGGTGTTGAGGTAAGGGCGGCAGAGTAGCGAGGTGATGGACAAGTAATCGAAGGGATGTGTTATATGCTAGAAGTGTCGTGGGATGCTGGAAATCTTCGGCTGCACGGATCCACTCTCTTGTGGCAGACAGATCAGAGGAAGATACCATTTGGGGGAGATGTGCGAGCTGAGCATAGAGACCGAATAGCTCGTCTTTGTCCGCTAACTGACTTGATTGTGTGAACCGAGTACGGAGGTTGTGTGCAAGGTTGTCCAAAGACCCTGACCGATCTGGATGTCCCAGCGGGCGAAGTTCCAGTGCAGCTCGGTCGAGGACAATGGCCTCATTGAGATCATCCATTGCACCGAGCTGCTCGTACCGAGCACAGAGATTAAGTGCGAGGTTATTCAAGGACGATGAATGGTTTGGGTGTCCCAGTGGGCGAAGCGCCAGTGCATCTCGGTTGAGGACAATGGCTTCATTGAGATCCTCCATTCCCCCAAGTTGCTCGTACCGAGTCCAGAAATCAATTGCGAGGCTGTTCAAGGATATTGATCGATCTGGGTGCCCCAGTGGGCGAAGTTCCAGTGCACCACGGTCGAGGGTAATGGCCTCATCGAGGTCCCCCATTGCACCGAGCTGGTTGTACCGTTTCCAGAGATGAATTGCGAGGGTGTTCAAGGATACTGACCGATCCGGGTGTCCCGGTAGGCAAAGTTCCAGTGCAGCTCGGTCGAGGACAATGGCCTCATTGAGATCATCCATTGCACCGAGTTGCTCGTACCGAGTGCAGAGATAAAGTGCGAGGTTATTCAAGGACATTGACCGATCCGGGTGTCTCGGTAGGTAAAGTTCCAGTGCCGCTCGGTCGAGGACAATGGCCTCATTGAGGTCTTCCATGTCCCCAAGCTGGGTGTACCGAGTAGAGAGACGAGCTGCGAGGTTGTTCAAGGACATCGAACGTTTCGGGTGTCCCAGTGGGCGAAGTGCCAGTGCATCTCGGTCGAGGGCAATGGCCTCATTGAGATCCTCCATTTCACCGAGCTGGTTGTACCGATTACCGAGATCAACTGCGAGGCCGCTCAAGGATATTGACCGATCTGGGTGCCCCATCGGGCGAAGTGCCAGTGCATCACGGTCGAGGACGATGGCCTCATTGAGGTCTTCCACCCCCCCGAGCTGGTTGTACCGATCACCGAGATGAACTGCTACGTTGTCCAGTGATACCGCCCGATCCGGGTGCCCTGGTGGGCGAAGTTCCAGTGCTTCCCGGCCGAGGACAATTCCTTCCTCGACGTCCTTCATTTCCCCAAGCTGCTTGTAACGACCACTGAGATGAATTGAAAGCAATCTCAAGGAGGTAGATCGCATGGGGTGGCCGGATGGGCAAAGTTCCAGTGCTTCGCGATCGAGCACAATCGCCTCGTGGATGTAGTTGGTCCCGCCTCCTTGCTCACACTGGGCGACAAGGGATTCCGCCCGTGAATGCAACTCTTGAACTGGTAAGCACGTCATTTCATTCTTCTCAGCACCGACAGAAAGCCACAAGTACCTTTCAAACTCATCAGAGCCGACCGAATACAACTGAACTTGGTGGTTCGGGAAAACGACGGATATTGTGTGAACGGACCAGAACCAGAAGGGCAACAATGCACAGGTTCGACTATACCCAGATACCGCAGTGCACTCTGTGTTGGGCGAATGCAGGCGAACATGGAATCCACCTGTCGGAAGGCGGCCTGTAACGTTGCAATGAACTACACGCTCGCTCTGTTCCAAACATCTTTGTCCTCTCTTCCTCGTTCATCCCATTTGGTTGCATCGCATCTATCACCGTGGGATGTGGGAGAAGTGGGACAGAATATCTCCACGAGATTCTCAGCCTTCAGTTTGCGTGAGAAATAGGTCATGGTCGTCGTCCTCAGCAACACAGCCCTGATGTCGGCGTTGCCCGTTTGATCCGCGGCCCCACCTTCCTTGAGGGCGTCCACAGCCAAAACACCCTCTGGTCACGGTCGCGAACGCATCCACCATGTCCCATAAAAGTACGCCGAGTACGCCTCGCTTGCAGCGTTCATCTCAAGTGATATGGTGTGCGGATCATGATCATGTGTATTGATGAAGCGAGAGAGTCGGGTGTCGGTTGGTGATACCGGAGAAGCGCACGATCCAGCCCCAACTGAAGTAGTGAAAGGGCGTGACGGATGATGCAGGTGCAATCGTGTACCATATCAAGGACGTTTACAAATGTTCGACGTAGCCTCTGCATTGCGTTTGAAGGACACCAAATCTGCCACGACGGGTGACAGAGCATTCATGTGACGAGAATGCCTTCCACAAAAATGTTTTCTTCTGGATGGTTGTAAGAGGGCGCGAATGTAACGCAAAATCAGGTGTGGTTATGTTATTCGTTGGGGGAGAACACTTTCATGTTGGGTCCCATTCCAGAGAAGATGGCATGAGAGATGCATCCGTCGACCCCCTCTATGAATCAGCAGGCTTGTTGACCCGTTCGCTCGGCCACATTCCAAGGAGCGACTTCTGATGGAGCTCTTGTGCCATGATATCGGTCAAGTTTCAAGGAAAGATGAGACAGGCAGCACTTAAGCTAAGACATGGGGGAGAAGTGGTGTAGGTGGGCTGGATGCGGGGGTGCACAATGGCAATTGTGAACGTTCTGGGACAGCCTGAAGATCGAGTATACATCATGTTCCTCTGGAAGTTCATTCAAGTGTGTCAGAGGAACGGGAGGTGAATGCCAGATACGAAACTATGCACCATTGTCCCATCTGTGGGGGAAGAATGGAATTTCGTCTACCGTTTGGCTGGAGATTACCTGTGGCCAGGTGATGACGAAACCATTGATACGCCGCACTGAGACGACGATGTGGGTCATTGACAGAACATTCAAATAACTTTGTAGACCACTGGAGTATTTTGTTGAGTTTACCATAATCTTTGGGCTAAACGGTGCACGACTTGAAATGTAGACACTTGCCAATATGACATTATCTCTGCCTCAGTCATCTCTTGCACTTGGGAATTAGATATCGAAATCTGAAGCCGAGAACGCAAGCGTCGCGACTAAGCTACGGGCCGTTGTGTCTGAATGCCAAATACGTGCATCACAATAGAATCAGATGAATCAGAACAAACCGCATATGCCTACCGTGATTCATGACCGCGCAAGAACGGGCCAGGATGAAAAATCAAAGGAAAGGCACAGTAATTCCATCGCCTACACTTGCTGGCCAGTAGCAACGCGAGGTGAATACAGAAACAAAGCCCGTCATGAGGATAAGGTCGAGTTGTGAGTCGACTCTATTGCTTGTGCGTGGCCTTGCACTTGACTTACCTCTGCCTCCCTCTCGGCTAGTATAACCCACCAAAAGGCCAGCACAACATCGCTAGGTCAATGCTGGTTATGTCCAGGCGTTTTAGGGTGGGTTGATGGTTCGCACATTGCATCTCGCCTTGGTGAAACAGCATACTTCACGCTGTCATTGGGACGAGGCGTCGAGGACGTTGGACGAGTCTGGTTGGCTGGTGTATACGACACTCTCTTTGCGTCCGTATGGGCATGTGCTGTTTTGCTGTGAACTGCTTGTACGAGTTGCTTTTTGTTACTAGCCTTGTACCTCAGCGAGACATGCGAGCATTTGTAGCTGAACGTCTCGATGTATGACCAGTTGCGAATTTCTCCCGCGGAGCTCAGATTCGCCTGCTCCAGGACAATGAGACTGAAGATGAATAAATGGTCTGGCGTAGCGGCGCTGCACGCGAGGAACCGATTCGCGTTGGGAGATAGCTTTAAACATCCCGGCCTACACTTCGGAAGTTTGGACGTCGGGTGTGGAATCGAAACAAGATATGCGGTTCCAAACTGCGAAATTTTTGTATGTGTTTGGGTCGTGCGTGACTCTCGATGAGTCGTCGACACGCACTCGGGATGCTCGAGACAGGGGACGACTTACCCTGAAAGGTAAATACTGTAACATTCAAACTCCGACAAGTGCTTACTACCGTATACTACTCCGGGACGAATTGTTGGGTGCATTCGTCTATTCGCGTCGAGAACTTTGAGGATGTCGCAAGCCGTTGGTAATGTATAGTACCTTCTGTCCAGTCTGCTGAGAGTGGGACTAACTGAGGAACATACCAGACCGCGCTTGCCTACGCTCGGGTGTGGCATCACGTCGATGCATCGGATAGAGTATTAGGAAAACTTGCGGAGAGGATAGCACTTGTGCTCATGGGCAAGCATAAACCAATATATGACAAAGGCGGTAAGTGTTCTCGTGTTAGAACTCTGATTCTGGTTTGATTGTTGTCTAGTGGATTGCGGTGACTATGTTGTGGTGACCAACGCGCGGAATATCAAGGTTTCGGGGAGAAAGGACGAACAACTTGTATACCGAAAACATTCCATGTATCCGGGTGGTCTCAAGGAAACGCCCTATAAGACTATGATGGAGAAAAAACCGAACGAAGTATGTTCCTTTTTTTCGCCCTGCAGTTCAAGTTCCTGGACTCGGGTATGGTTTCCCCGCTAGATCATCTATCATGCTGTCTCGGGCATGTTACCCAAGAATAAACTACGAGACCGGCGCATGGCGCGGCTCAAGGTA
>JBBPQD010000191.1:0-16238 GCA_038092355.1 Caloboletus inedulis
GAGATACTTGACCACGATGATAATGACGAGCGCGGGGGTTTGGACGCAATGCGTCAGTGTGAGTCCACCGTGCTGAGAGTCCGCTCGCTCTCATCCTCGCGCTTCTCTTACCTGAATATAGTCGCATTTGATTCCAGACCGCAAGATTTATTGTATGCTCCTGATCACTCGGCGTTGGCTATTACCTGCCATGATGGGTGTGTAATGTTGCATGTTTTAGCCATTCATATCTCAACAGATGTCCTGCAGTACCGTTCGGTTGTATTCTCAGGATCTCTTCGAGGATATGATGGATGCAGATTTTCCATTCAAAAAGCTTTGTGCAGCGCCGAGGGGATCCGGCCACGCCACTGGCTCCACTCTCTGGGGAGAGGGGCCTTCGAAACACCTATTATTCACGTCTTCCGAACCAACGGATAAAGATGATTGGACCGGGTTCCACCATGCTTTCGATACTGGCAGAGGGGTTCAGGCAGTTCAGTTTGACGCCACGGAATCCGGGGATGCTGCTGCGCTAAGTCCGGATGGCACGACGCTGGTTTTGTTCACGTGGGGCAAAGATAGCACACATCCCGTCCGCCTCTACGATGTTCGTCGCAAACTGAAAGAAGCGTACGAGACGGAGGAGCTCGAGAAGTTCCAAGTACGACCACATATTGACTCTAATCGGGAACTAGGTGATTTAGAAGAGGTGAATCGAGCTTCATTTTCACCTGATGGGCGTCTCCTCGCTGTCGCACGAAATGACAATGCACTACACGTTTACGACGTGCGTGCGCTATCGCGCGGGCCACTCTGTCAGTTCGAGCACCACGATTCAGATACTGCGGGAGGTGGAGGGTTTGGCATTGTCGGAGCCAATTGGATACAAGGTAGGGATAGGATCGGAATTATGAGTGGGGGTAACGATGGTAGGTCACCTATTCAACAGATTCTTAAACTAGTCGGGGACTACTAACTGCTTGACAAGGTTGCGTACGGTTGTGGGAGCCAGCTCTAGGAAGTACGGATGAGGTTCAAGGTGCGGTCATCGGCAGGACGGACTTCGATGTTGGCTACTTTTCCGTTGGAGACCGCCAGAACGGGGAGCTTCCACTTATCATGTACGTATACTATCAATCACTTGCACGATGGTATCCATCTCATCCTTTCCCCAGTGGCGATTATGGGGGTGGAATGCACACTTACGATTTCACGAACGCGGACGGAATTCCACTGATCTAGTCCTTGGGGAGGAACACCCAGACAATACATTTTTATACTTGTAAATTAGTACTTTTATTTCAGACATGTACCATTGGACTGAATAGCTGATTGGCGTCGTCACTGAGATTTTTGTGGTGGAGCGAGCCTAAAGTGGTTTGCAGTGAAGGTAGTGCTGCTAGTAGC
Source organism: Caloboletus inedulis (assembly GCA_038092355.1). NCBI lineage: Eukaryota > Fungi > Basidiomycota > Agaricomycetes > Boletales > Boletaceae > Caloboletus > Caloboletus inedulis. The sequence goes on from JBBPQD010000191.1 coordinate 1,390, forward strand.
GCACGTACTGAACACCCTCACCGTTGTTTGGACAAATAAACCAGGTCCAAAGTCGTGACTTACTTCCGACCGTGGTCTCCAGAAACTTGGAAAAAAATCCGACCAACCCATGAGCGAGCACAATAAAAAGAGGTCCGTGCGCTGTAAGGCAACATGGGGTCGGACTTTGAAGGTACAGGGCGGTTCAACAAAACCACATCGCGTCGAGATGAACCACCCCCATCTGTTTTCCTTTCATCCACACCTCCATCCCCAACCCAACCGCATCTCTAACTGATGTCTGACAACGAGGGAGCGACTAAGAAGAGTGGTTATCGCCTCGAATACGCGAGCTCTGCTCGTGCAAAATGCAAAGGTGTGTTGAACGTGAGCCCTTGTCCACATAATCACGCCCGGTGCTTATTTTATCTCCATACGAAGGCGCCAAGCCTTGTTCAGGTGAGAAAGTGTACAATGCAAGTATGAAGTTGAGGTACTTACATGTTCCTTCTAGGAACCCCCATACTCAAAGGTATCCTGCGGGTCGGCTCCATCGTCGACTTCAGGGGTAATACTACCTTGTACGTTCCGCTCCCTTTCCTGTGGTTCATGTTGACCCATGATATTTCCTTGTCGTTGTAGTGTGTGGCGTCATTGGGGATGCACTACTCCAAAGATTATAACTAATATGAAGGCAAAGTTCTCCAGTCCCGATGACCTCGACGGGTTCGAGGATCTCAAGGAGGAAGACCAAGAACGTGTGCGACGTGCATGGGAGCAAGGACACGTCGCTGACGAAGACATTCCTCCGACTGCTCGAAAGCCAGCTGATGCCGCGGACGTAGACGACGACGACGACAAGCCCAAGAAGAAGCGTGCCCCTGCCAAGAAAAAGGTTGAAGCTGAGGAGGACCAAGAAGAAAAGCCAAAGAAGAAGCGTGCAACCAAACCAAAGAAGACTGATGAGGAAGCTGAGGATGATGCTGAGGATGCCGAAGAAAAAAACAAAAGTGCCCCTGCTAGGAAGCCCCGCGCGAAGGTCTGCGCCATAACTCATTTCTGAGTGCTATCCTCATCTCTCTTCTAGAAACGTGAGGGAGAGGGAGATGCGGGGAAACCAAAAGGGACGACCCGACGGCAAGCCGTTGCCAAAAAAGGCTCCACAAAGAGAAAAGCAGCCAAGGTCAGATATCATCGATTCGTGAAAACATTTGTTATACCGAGTTTGCTTTCCAACCATTAGGATGAGTCCGAAGCTTCGGGCGAAGATTTTGCGGAGGAACTGGCTGAGGTGGAACATGAAGAAGATGACGACGTGGACGAACCTGCTGGCAAGAAGAGAAAGGTTTGCATGTTGTCTGTGTCTTTTCATGGTCTGATGCATCGTAGCGCCCTGCGTCAACAAAGCAGGCTGCCGGTGCCAAGAAGCCGAGGGCTACATCATCCCGGACGAAGAAATCCAGGGCAGTGGTCGAAGAGGATGAAGATGACGAGTAATTGTGCATGCGCAGAAAATTCACATTCGCCGTGTTGTTCGTTTTATTGTTCTTCACTTCTTCCACTTGTCCATTTCACTGCAATTGCACACATTCAAGCGTAAGGTCTTGTATCAGGTTACGGTTACGCTTCATTATGTAGTTCCTGTTCGTACATGGTTCAAAGTCTGAAAAGCTTGGAGTGAACTCAATCGCAACGATTGACTTTCCAATATAATTGTAGTTCATTTATGCTGGCATGTAGAACTGTTTTCATTTGGTCCACGTGAGCACGGAAGTGCGCCAGCAGACTGGCATATCGCACCGCGTGCACCTTGAAGAGACAGCCTGACACCAGATCGTAAATTCTGGATTACAACGCTATTAAAGTTTCGCGTTGAAGTTCAGCCCTTCGCCATGGCTGCTACACGGGTTAGATGCAGGGCTAGAGCCAGCGAATAGTTCGTAGAACTCCGCCGCCGCCTTCTCAATCTCCTCTGTAAATTCTGCGTTGGGCATTTCGACGCGCGAAGTGATTGTGAACTGTAGGTAATCTGTAGTCAAGGACATCCTCACGTGAGTATCCTCCCTCTCATCAAAAAGTGGAACGAGGTGGACACACCATCAAATCCCGTCATATAGGCGACTCCGAACCCATCAGGGACAACTTCACCCCATCCATACGCCTCGAGGTGGCTGCTGAAAATTGCACTGGTAGATAGTGTCCAATGCGAGGAGCGGGTGTAGAGTGGATCTGTGAACAATGCCGATGCAGGCAAGGTGGATGGTTTGGAGAGGCGAAGACCTGGAGCGAGACGAAATTAATTGACGTACCGAGGGGGAACTGGGTAACGAACCTAACATGTGTCTGTCCACACCCTCGCCGATTGTGGCTTCTTGGGCAAGTTGCGTGTGTTTCTTAACCGCGTCTCTCAATAATCGCACTTTCTCGTCCCCCGTTGCTACGTCGATTATCAACTACCGAACACAGCCAAGCTTGCCATGCATCCAGAAACTTTGTCGCAACTCACCAGATTGTCCCAACATTGCCCGCACGAACGCAACACATTCATTACTTACCACCCTAATGGTTTCCGTGCGTCCCTTGTAGAACTTCCTAGTCGTAGCAGCCTCGTATGTACCCACAGGCCATGGTGTGACTGGCCCGTTCTCGCCACCAAATCGTTCCGCGAGTCGTGCATATGCAACCTGCACAACCATCTGAGCCCATCCATCAGGACCTACACCGAATGACTTGATCGCAGCTTTGCCGTAGTTTGTCCTGAGGAAAGAAAGAGACTGCGAAGAAGCAAGATCATGCAGGAAATGTTGGGCTTTTGATATTGCTGCATGGATTTCAGGGGTGGGTGTCAGATCGAAGTCCAGAGGCTCCGGGTTTGCAACGATGGAGGCTGGAGAGGATAACTGGAAATCTGACTTGGGATCTGCCAGGAATTCCAGTAACTCGTCGCATACGCGGATAGTGGGCGTTCCATCCATGACACTATGTTCTCCCATCAACCCTGCGACACCATTATCAAACACTATGAATTGGAGGGGTTTATCGACGTAGCGAGAGGAAAGGGCTCGCGAGACGCCGGTTGGATTTGTGGGTGACTACGGGTAGCAAGGCGAATATATGAGTAACCGTTTAAGCGGAGGATGGGGTGTCTTCGGCCACTCACCGCGAGTGTTCCATGCCACAGGGCCCTCGAAACATCTACGTCATTCTCTGGAGGTGGTGTTGAGTCATCTAAAGACACCACAAAAGCTGATGCATGAATCTCGCGAAAGAGAGCTGCGTTCCGGGGGATAGAGGATAGATGTGCGAGATCCTAGATTCACGTTAGATACCAGAACACTCAAAAATGTGATGGATGATGGTTTCTGACGAGATAAAAATGTTGTAAACGCGCACCTTTGCCCATATATCTCTATTGTGAGCGGTCAAGGCACCAATTGCGGGGTATTCATCCGTACTGTGATCATATATATATTGAAATTGGCTGTAGTGCAGGTATGAGCATTATCAACGGAGAAATGAAGAATATAAAAACTTTGCAACAGGTGGCTTTGCTGTGCATTTGGGAGAATCTGCCTCCGACAAAGCTAGGGTTATTTCTAAAAGACAAGCCGCACCTAGTTAATTCACCCATACCAGCCACCTTGTCGCCAACTTCGACCTTGAGCTTCCAAAAGCGATTCTTGCGCATGACGATAACATGCCCGAGATCGTCGGGTGGATTTGGGCTAGCGGCGTAAGAGATGCTCCAGTCGACGCCTTGTGTCCCTGGGACACGACAACAGTCGAACATCCAACTAAGTTTGGTCAAGCGAAAGTCAGGAGGTAAGAAGAGCATTATGGCAGACAGACCGATAAGTATCCATGCAAAGCTGGGTGTCTTTGATCGCGTCAGGGGGTAGTTGACCTGAACGAAGGTTCTGCCTGAACAACATGGCGCCACGAGTGATGGCAGCGGCACGAGCGGCGGGTGTCTGGGGAAGATGCGCAGGCTGAGGTTCAAACCCATCTATAGACGGAAGGGAATGGTGATGAGAGCTAGGTAGGGTCAGATGGGCTTACAATAGTATGATACATTGACCACGACCTTGAGGATGAATATGAGAGGAGGGAAGAAATGAAAGAGAGAATCAGGAACTGACAGATTCTCTGTAAGTGAGATAGGCCAAGTCGTCCCACCACTCCTCCAACCAATGGTCTCTCCCATTCTTGCGCTGGAGGAGTAGCTGCTGAAGGATGGGGCCGGGGCCGTCGGGGCGCGCAAAGTCATCAATCTTGTGGCATACGGAGGCGAACTCTTTAGGCGAGCGGGCGAGCGGACGCAAGGAATCCTTGAGTCTTTGAAGGGTAGCGGGAAGAGGAGGGACAGGGAGGGGCGGGAGGGTGGAGGGCTGGTGAGCGAAGTTCGGGATGGGAGGGGCGAGTGTCTTCCAATGTTGTGGGCGAAGATTCGACATGGAGCGGTGAGCGAGTCGAAAACTGCTCGACGAGGAGAGGCTGATCATCCGGTGCATGATGAGATTCACATGCAAAGTGGTTGGTTAGCTTGATCAGGTCCCGGCAACCATGACTATGTATCACTCGCATCTGCATTGGACCATCACATGCGCTTGTCCATTTTTTAATCGCTACCAAGTCCACAATCCACATAGGACAAGAAGTCAACTACACCGGGAATTGTTGCCACGATGGCCAACTCGAAAGACAAGGAAGGCAGCATGATTTTTTCCGTGAAACGATCTTCAGCCTGAGGGGGATGCCTCGAGGTCCAACTTGAATGATCGAAGCTTTGGGGTCGTCCCACTAAAAGTTAGGTGGTGCTTGGAGATTGGTATTGGACACCCCGTCGGCGGAAAGACCCCGGATATAGAGAATCCTTCTATACGTGCTGCGAAGGTGCTCAAGAAGCGTCCCCAACATTGACAATGATCGACGGCTTTCGAATGCTAGTTGGCTATACGCCAGCGGCGGCAGACGTAGGAGACCTTCACCCCGAGGGACCTGCGCAGGGAGAAGTTAAGCATGTCATAATCTTGACGGCCTGGCTCATCCGAATTTAGGGAGATGCTGGTACTACTAGTTGGTTAGCGTAACGGATAGTAAACACGGTCACGAGCAGCTCGTTTGGAAGGCAGGATACGGGTGACAGCGCATGCGAAGAGCACAGGCAGGCAAGCAGCAGCGAGCAATAATCTCTTGTTAATTTGGACTGGGCCTGGCGCCAGACAAAATGTTTGCACCCGAAGGGGTCGTCGACTCGTCACCACCCACCAACAGACAGCGGTGCGCTCAACCATACGACGGCTTGTCAGAATATATGCGTTCGGCGCGGTGAGTCAATAGATCACTGGCACTCAAGTGCCCATAGTATTCACTGGTCAACTGATAGCTTAGGGCCAAAACTTGTCAGTGCATATGAATTTGACCATCGACGTCAAATCCTTTCGTGGTTGAGGGGGAAATTACTATAGACTAGGCGATAGTTACTATACAATATGCTACGGTGCAACATTCACGGCGGGCTGACTAGAAGTCGGCTGGGCATGTTCTGCAAGGCAAGTGGCAGCGCACAAACGCATCACTGGTCCAACACAGTCTGCAACATTCTACTCCACACGACAACCTTGGGATGGGCTTGTACCTAGCAGAGCAAGTAAGTACTGAAGTTGGCAAGAATGTATATTTCAGGATACCTTCTTTGCATCAAAATTGAGGACTTGAAGTCCATCCAAGGAAGTTGCGCGGGATAAAGCTACATATGCTTGACCTAGAAACTGGTGCGTATGGGGGTGAAAGCATCCAATGATCAACCCACCTTTCTCAAACACCCTGCCCAGGTCAACTTTGACCCGTTCTAACGTTTGCCCCTGAGACTTGTGGATACTCATAGCCCATGCAAGAATTAAGGGGAGCTGACAATCAGTCAGGAAACAGGCCCAGCAAGCATTGAAAACCATTATACTCCCACCTGTGATCTTGAGACCTGTATTTCACCGCTGGGAAGCTCGACCTTCCAGTTTTCAGGCGTAACCACAACTTCTCGCCTCATCTTGTTAGGCAACAAGAACTCCACAACAGGAACCAACATATCATTCGTCGAGGGTTTTTTTTTCTCCGACTTGGGCCGCCCATTTCCATCGACGTCGTCATAGTCCGTTCCATACAACGAAGGGTTCACAAACCGTAACACTTTGCCCATGCTTCCATTTACGAGCGATTCGTCCATATTCTTGATAAGCATCACCTGAGCACCAATACGCAGAGTAAGCTTCTTTGGGGCCATAAAATTTGAGAGCATCTTTTCTCTTTGAGCAGGATCGGTGATTGTTCCGGTGTCACTGGCAATGAAATCTTTCTCTTCCGTGTTAAGGATTGACATCCGATCTTGGTTCGATCTGTCGACGTCCTCTCTGCGCGGAAATCTACAAGATATCACGAGTGAAAAATACTCAACGAAGAAACTGCGCTCACAATTCTGTTGGTCCAAGGCCGTCCCCATACTCGATTTCACGAGAGAGTGACTTGAACTTCGAGATAGAGCGTGGCGTTAATCGCCCGAACCTCATCTCGTTAAGCATATCAACAAATTCTGTATAAGTTGAGTGTACATAGCAGATTCCTTGTCAACACACGCTGACCTTGATCTTTCTGCCGAAAGACCCTTGTGAGATTAAATGTGTGTTTGATTGTTTGGTTCCACATCTCCCCCTCGAAAGCGAACTTCACTTGCGCCGTCCCTCTGGTCACAGGAGGAAGCTGGAAGAAATCACCGGTGACAACGACCTATCCATTTTCCATGAGGGTAGAGCCAAGAGAGGAAGAAGGGGCGTACTTGAATTCCTCCAAACGGATCCCCGGACTTGCGGAGGATGCCAGCGATTCTGGCCAGCTTGTCAAACAAATCGCCGTCTACCATGGAAACTGGAGGCCTATTAAATAGCGGAAATGCTTCAGATCTCGAGATGTTCACCTTCGTCAATGATAAGTACTTTGGTGCGAGCCCACCGCGAGGCAGCCTTTTTGTTCTTCCGGATCTTTGTAACGAGTTCGTCAACGGTACCCTCTCCGATGCCAATCCCTGCAAATGAGTGGATAGTCACGCCTCCAATATTGCATGCGGCAATGCCTGTATCGCGCCACTCAGCCTTACGGTCAGTCAATAAGCCTTTGCGTGTGGACACACCTGTGGAGGCAGTGATTGCCACTGCGTCGGGAGCCCTGCCATGTCTTTTCCGGAGGGTACGGATAATTTCACGTAAAAGAACAGACTTTCCAGTACCTGCACAGCTGAATGTATATATGCGCGAGAATGAGGTTATTTCTTTACATACCAGCGCTTCCTGTGTAAAATAAACTGTTATGAAGCTCAACAAGTTGAAGAATCTGTCTCTGCTCTTGGCTAAGAAAGACACCTGTTGGGTGGACTAGCGGGATGGTGGGCGTCGTTGCAGAAACATCGGTGGACTGTGTCTTGACGGCTGGTCCAGCAGCTGAGGATCTGCGAGCGGTTGTCGTGAAGTTGGAGGAACAAGTGTACACATCTTTCTCCCAGCTGGAAGGCAAGATCCGTTTCTTTGCAGTTGGCTCATGGGCAGATGCTGAAAGGGGTCGTTTGCTACCGCTGGCTATGTGACCTATGTCTGCGGTGGTTACGTTGGCGTAGCTTTGCAGGGGTATAGAATGAAGGTTGGTTTGCTCTCGTCCATCCAGACCAGCTTGAATGTCCCTCATACGCTGCGCCCGGGCATCAAGAGACTTTTGGGAAGCATCTGAATCAGTCTTCGAGCTCGTAGACCAGTCTCGCTTGACCGTTCGAAGGCCCGAGAGCGCCGTTTTGGGGCCAGACATTTGCGAGTCAACAGATGTCAGCAGAGCAGTAAGGGCGGTCAGGGAGGACCGCAGCGATGAAGTAACTGTCAGGTATTCGTGATAACCACAGGACGCGACCTGCGTTATCCTCACAACGCGGTCACGTGACGCATTGTGAAGATTGGTTGTCGCCATCGAGACTCTCAGATTGGCAAAGGTATCACATTAATATTGAGCGAGTATACTATGTACACACTGCCATGTAGGACAGAACAAAAACCATGCCAGATTCTCTGGGGTATAAAATCTGCACTTCTCAGCTGCCCATTTCCACGCCAATCGGACGAGGAAACGACCGTCAATATTGGCTTTTCACCAGAACCGGTACAGGGTGGAGACATAACTTCACTGTCCGGGCAGAAAGAAGCCGTAAAACGGACCAAAACAGAGGAACGTCGGGTTTTTATACTCGTGAACCAAATAGACACAAACTCGGCCTCCTGAATTGCCACAGTCGCGTCTCGTTCAAGCAATGCTTCCTTCTCCCTCTAATGTCCAACCTGAAGACGGTAATTGATCGTCTCAAAAGCGAGAAAGTAAAGGAGCGCCAGGAGGGAATCGCTTTACTCCGCTCCGCCTTCTCTCGTGAGGATGCGGTGTACAGCATCGAAGACGGTCGTGGTTGGCTGGTCCTCTACCAAGCCTTGTTCACGGCGGTCAAGATCGAGAAAGTCGACGCCGTCAAGAAAAGTGGAAAGTCAGGAACAGCTAGTACAGCTGCACAGCGCAGGCTCACGGAAGCAGCAGCCGCTGTGCGCTGGCTGGTCGAGCGGAGTGTCCACTGTCTCAGCAAGAAAGCACTAACACCTCTCCTCGATCATCTTACTCAAATGCTCATCCATCGCGGTCAACTCTTCACTCCCGTAGCTTTGAATTACATCAAAACAATCAAAGTCCTCCTCACCTGGACTCCTCACATGGACCATCTCAACGTGGATGTCTGGCTCAAGCTTGTGGAGATCTGCTTCAATATCATCCTAGATGATCCCATAGAAGACGACCTTGTACACACAAAGGACCAAACAGCAAGCTCTCTCCTGGCCGACGACTCCATGTATCAAAGTGATTCCTTGCCGTCGGAGGATGGTAGCATTCCCTCCACCGGTCGATCTATTCTGGCGCGGAAGAGACCGCTCAGAGAGCACAGTTCCACACCTGTGCCGGGAGCAGTTACCGACAACCCCTCTGATCGCCGTACACTTCGTCATCCTGTGTCTCTCGAGCAGATTGAATGTGCGTCCCTCTTGGCCCACTTGTTCCGTCATTCCACTGCACCATTCCTGGCCGAGGCGGAGAGACCGGACCCCAACGATCCAGACAGCTTTCCTAAGAATTTCATCCTGGTGCCCATCACACCATCATTATTTTGGCGTATGAAACGTTTCTTGGAGCGTTATCCCACAGACACCTCCCTACACCATGACTATCTTCTTGCACTGCAGCCGTTCCTATGCCAAGTGGCCCTGAACTACAGACAGGAGGTTGATGATTTCGCCTGTTGTGCCTGGGATGCGCTGGTCAGACTATGGGGTAACAAGAACAAGCGGATCAAGGAAAGTTTAGTGGGTATTCTCAAGACTCTCTTCCCCTTCCTGACGGCAACTCGTGACGCGCCAAGTCATGGCTGGGCAGACAGCGTTCAGAGACTCTGGACCCTTCTCATCAGTGAAGCGGACAGTCGATGGGGTATCGAAGCACTCTCGATCGACTCACTCAGGCTGCAAGTGAGTGCTAGTGAGGCCGACGAACGAGAGATATTCGTCGCCCAGACTTTCCGAGCTGGATGGAACTTCGACGCGAGTCAGGCACTGGCGTGGGCGTTGTTAGAACTGCAGGCTGATTGTGCCGAGAAAGTAATGAATTTATTTCCTGGTCAAGAAATATAACTGAATATGACACTTACAGTTGTTTGAACATTCCGAGTCCGTGCATATAGGTTCCCCTGAGGGAAGCACTTGCAAAGGGAAGCGGGCAAAACGGGAAGACCCTATATCAAGCCTTCTCTATTCCTTACGAGCCACATCCACGATGAGCGTGAGGCTCTATCACCTGCAAATTCTACTTTTCTTTATCGATCGACACTGGTATCGACTCCATAACTCCCTTCAAAGCGATGTAATCGCTACTGTGCTACAGTTCGTTTCGGTAGATGAGGTACCCGTCCAGTCATGGTCATTTCTCTGCTTGGCAGCCATAGCTCATTGTGATGGCACGCAACCGTCCTTGGTGTCTCCTTCCGATGACTCTTTTACGGCGAGCTCCCGTCTGCGCGGACCTGCTACCTGGGATCCCATATGGACACATGCCATGCGTCGTGCGAATGTTCCGGTAGTGTGCAGGGCAGCCTGCCACGCTGCGCACACTCTCGTGGGTTACTCGAGGCATCTTCTCACGCCTCAACGCATCCTTGCAGAAATCGAGTCACTTGCGAAAGATCTGGATCTCCAGGGGCCGAGCTTTCCCTACGATGCCGTTTGTATGTTCCTCGCTCAGTGTTTGAGGGTGGCCAGCCAGGATGTCAGATTATATCGCATGCAACTAGAGGAGAAGGTGCTGAGCTGGCTTCTTGACAACTGGCGGGTTGGCACCTCAGCAAAGGATGTCAGCGGTCGATTTCGTATGCCACCACATACGATTAGCGATTTCCTGGATCTTTTGGAGAGCGTGTGCGGATGTTCACGACGTAGTGACCCGATCTGCCGCATGGTGCTTCCGGACTGCGACATCGTACATGTCATGGAAGAGCATCATAAAACGAGGATCATCCGGGATTACGTGCTACATGCAAGACTTCCCATGCTTGGCCGACGTGGTAGCTCATTGGCGAGTGCAGGCGTCGCCCAAGAGCTCCCGTCACTGACGACCAAAGCAAATCAAGAACTTGTACCTCCCAGAGGTCGCGAGAGAAGAGTTTCGGCATTCCTAATAAAGGCCATGGAATCCTTAATATCTGAATGGGAGATGGTGAGAGATAGCAAGATACACCCTACCGCCGAGAAAGTCCGGCAGTCCTTCGATGCAGCTATCACCGCTCTTATGTTCGAGTCCCTGCTTTCCCTGAATGGAACGCATAGCAATAGGCGAGTCATTCAATCAGCTGGAAAGGTGGTTGTTCTTCTTGCTCCATTTGTAACGAACGCCAAGTGGACACCGGAGGAGAGACTCTTGATTTTAAAGGCTCTGGAACCCCTGGTCGCCGATGCTGGGCAAGATGATATTGATGATGAATGGGCAGTGTTGATTGAACCTGGCCTGGAGTCTGGGATCAAATCTCATATTCTCCGTAGCTCGCAGGTGCGTACCCCGAGCCACGTTCGGTCTCATCGCCGGCGTTGGTATCTGCAATTTCTTTGGGAGAACGCAGATGTACGTATTTTTTGTTTTTGTGGTCCTTACTAATGCCGCTTTGCCCTCAGGTTCAGAACGCTTTTGACACGATTGCGAAGAAGCTTAGACAATTGCTTAGCATCCTCACCGATCAGTCGACTGACAGGCAAGCTCCTGGAGCAATAGAGCATGATGAATTTGGTCCGATCAGAACTACTCAAAGTACTACATCACAAGAAGAATACGCATCACCGGTGGCTCTTGCAACGCGCAGCTTAGCGGAAATATGTATTGTCTTCCTTGCTTCCGTTCCCGTCTTGCAATGTCCGACCGGGCAAACGCCACGCGACAAGGAGCTCATCAAACTAGTGGTGGAGTGTCCCGAGGAAAAGCTCCTACTGCTTGGACCCCCGCTTTTGACTGTCGTGCGTAGGAGACTCCTCACTCTCAATCTTGATGTCTTGGATAACTTGCTGGTTAAATGTGCTGATCTCCTTCGGAGATACTCTCACGCTATCAACGATCAATTCCATTTCCTCGTTGTCGACTTACTGAAGTCATCTTTGCATATTTGGGTGGAAAAAGAAGCTGCCACATCCACCGTTGGTGAACACGTGCAGGTTCTTTGTGGATGGATATCCAATATGATGGAGGCAGCGGAGACCAAGAAGAAAACGACGTTTTGGAAAATACGTGACTTGGTCGTTCGCTTTTTGGCAGGATACCTCGCGGAAGATCCGTCGCAGACATTATGGCCCGCCGACTATCATGATGCCAAAATTAAGCGTCCCCTGAGCACCTTGTTGGCGCTAAACCACGACGAAGACATTCGCGTTCGTTTCCGTGCTGCAGTTCTCAGTGCAAGCTTGTTTGCTGTCGATCATGACGAACTCACTCACGAGTACGAGAATCTGGACGGTTTCTATCAATCAGTCCGCGATTCATTACCCAGGGATCTTGCACAGTAAAGCCTTCTCCCCTTAACTGTTGTTAGCCTGACCAGACTTGTTAGGTATGAGTGCATGCTCACCAGGACACTCTGTCTGGGGAACATCATGATTGCCAGCTCGTACGTGAGACGAGGACCTTATTGGCACCTTCTGGAAGCAGCTTTCCACAGCTCATTGTATTCCCGCCATATCCAGGCGGTACTGCGTGGCGTTTCCGAGCGTCTTGGACTATCCAAACCCAGTGAACTGTTTGAGGCTTACGCTTCCCAAATTGCTTTATCGATTCGACAGAACCATCTCGACATTCTGCGACTGCCACCGAATTTACTTGGCTATGCGAACAGAAGGGAATGCGCGGAGGCAGCATTTCGCTTGTTTACACCTGCCAACCTGATGGAGGGAGGTGGGAGCCAAGAAGCAGTTGTACATGGTCAACGATTATTTGTCAGCCATTGTTCCGCTACCCAAAAGACCATCGCAGACGGCCTTCGAGCCTGCATCGGAGACCTCATTGGGTTGCAGCTCGTTTCACTCGTTGACACAAGTCACGTTAGCGACTCCACACTCGCGACTCGCCTCGAGGAACTTTTTCAGTCCAAAGGCCTCGACCTTCAACCCCTCGGAGGTTTCACGCAATGCGTACGGCAAAACGCAGCAGGCATTGCAGCTTCTGTGATTCGCTCCTTTGGCGACCAAGATTTTTCAGATGATGGCGCAATCGTTGAAAGTCTGCGTGCCCATAACCTGCGAGTAGCTGCTCGGACATTCATGTCGCTGAATAAATATCGCCACTTGAACGACTTCAGGTTTCATCCCCCGAACTTACCCCGGTTCGGCACTAGCACCGTCCTGCGGTCTTTGCAGTGGTGCACTTCAGCGGCAGTCTCGGAACACGTCACTGCTATCTCGTACCATGTCCTTCATCAGATTTTCGCCGAGTTACACTCCACACCATTCGTCAACGAACAGTTTCGCTTGCTGAATGGTATCAGCCTCCTGGTCGCTGTTCTTGGCGAAAAGTTCAAAGATCCTACTCTACTCCATACCTTCATCCAAATGTCATCTTCGTTGCTAGCCCAAGCAGATCTCACTGGAGCCGCACAATCATATCTCGAATGGGGCTTCTCCGTCTATCAAATGGAGGTCCAGCTTGACCCATGTTTCCCCGATATCTTGATCCGAGTTTGTGCCCTGCTGGATGATGACTGTGCCGCTTCAAGTGCTTCCAGTGCACCCAAACGGGATCAAGAACTCTCACTGTGGATCGACGAGCAGGCACTTGTGCTTTGCAGAAATCCGAGAATTAAAGCACAAGTTTTAAAAGCCCTGCCGGCGTGGTCTCATCAGCCCTCATCAGCCCTCCTCTCCGTCGTTGAGGATATTACTGCTGACAGCCTGTCCGCCACTCTAAGCGACCATCGTATAGCCTCAAACAAGTTCCGGCTTGTACGAAAATTGCTCGAGTTGGCTGAGCAACATGCATACAACAAATCACAGTTTGCTATGACAGATTTCTGGCGTCTCAAGGATTACATCCCCCCAATGGCCTATCTACAGCGGGATGATATTGATGCGTTCGCCTCCTTGCTTGTCGCTAATACCGGCACCATCTATGGCTTTGGTAGCGAACACCCCTTCCCCCAGACCTTGCGCGCTAGACACGAAAGGAATACCCGTCGCCAGGAGGAGACACAAGTTAACCCTTCGCCTCACCGATCTGTCATACAAACTTTGCTCGCCATGCTTGATGGAATTAATCCTTCGGAGGTCTATCTTGTCTATCTTACTCTCAAGTCATTGATTTCTGCGTCGTCCGAGGAGACTCTAGCTTTTCACCTTTGGTCTGCGGCGGAATATCTAGCCCCACTGGAATTCTTCCAGCAGTTCCCGGTGGTACTATCGATTCGCCCTGCACGCAACATCGCCGAGCTCGATTCCATCTCACACCCACCCACTGATTTTGCTCGATGGATTTGCTCTCTTTCGACGCTGCTGAGCGACATACTGAACTCTTCCGACAAGTTCTATGCTCAACTCACACCCCTTATTGCGAATAATGTCCAGTTCGCGGAAGAAATACTCCCCGTCCTCGTTCACACACTGCTTTCTAGGGAGCTCTCGCAAGGTGCATCCTCGAATACATCCACGAGGAAGAATCTTTCGAACTACTTCACTGCTATACTGGCTGCTGAGGACCCCAGTCGGCCATGTATGCGTGCCATAGTCGACGTCATACTCCACTTGCGTAGCTTCCGCCCTGCTGACTCCGATGACTGGCTAGCACACGACAAATGGCTGGATGTCGACTTCCGCCTCTTAGCGAAGAGTGCAGTGGGTTGCGGATCGTATACCACCGCGCTACTGTTCCTAGAGCTTGCATTCGAGTATGGGCAACTCGACAAGGAGTCCCCCGATGGCATCGAGCACCTGCTGTTCGAGATGTATGGGCACATCGACGAGCCTGACGGCTTTTATGGCATCAAGACCACTGATCTCCACCACTTCTTGATCAAGCGTTTCCACCACGAACACCAATGGGACAAGGCGTTCCGCTTCCATGGCGCAGCAATCGAGGCTGGTAGTCGCGAGTCGATCGATGCAGACGGTCTTCTCCAATCTTTCCACGCGTTTGGGTTCGACAGCCTCGCCATTAGTACTCTTCAGGGCTCGCAGAGAGGATTTCAGTCAGATGAAGCTTCATCGATCATGTCTTATCAGTTGGGTTGG
>JBBPQD010000192.1:0-16214 GCA_038092355.1 Caloboletus inedulis
CCTGTATTGCGACACGCACACGGACAACGAGGGAAAAAATAATTACACGCGTCATATCTATCGCAGGAGGGTTCCCAATGGCAAATCGCATCCAAGCGAGCGATTAAAAAAAGCACTTGCCTGTTGACCATGAGCTGCACGTCACCGAACATCGGACACCACCATACAGGATGCATCTACTTGTCCATTCAAGTTACATGGTCCCTCTGTTCCGCAGCTGCTAATCTATATTAAAGTACTTGGCTACTGTTTCAGAACGGAGCGCGGAAGGTTTGAGGCATAGAGGCGGACATTGAATATACATCTCCGACTGAAAGTCCCCATTCTGGTTGATTACTTGGTCCATGACAACCTAGTCTCGAGCCGTTCTGGGAAGGCGCTTACTAGTGTCGGGATCTTCCGCGCTCCTGAACATCTGCTTCCCGAGTTCACCCGAATTTCCTATAACGGCTCAAGACTAATAACAACTACAAAAATATTCCTTGGTCTCGTCAAAAAAAAAAGGGAGGGAGACAAGGAATGTATTAGCCTCCCAAAAATACAATAAAAACAGTATTCCATGGAGTTACAGGACGACGGGTTTGACGTTTTGAGGGGATAGTGTGCCGAGGGTTTCCCAGATTCACACTCCGAACGTCTGTTGCAAAGCGGCCACAAAGGTGGATCCGTGCACGACACTGAACTGGATCCGACGGAACCGGACATCAGTGCTTCAATGATCCTATCAACCAATCGCGTATGTATATCAAAGGCGTAACTTGTGCCACGGCGCAAAATGCCCCATGAATTCAAGTTTGCGGCGTGTTGGACGTTTGCCGAGTTGGTTGGACTACGTACAGTATGTCACGTTTCACCTGGCCTTGTGTCGGTTTTCAACCCGTTGACATGCATCGCTTCGAGAAGTAAAAAAAAAAAGCCGTCCAGCGTGATCAGGTCCAACGGTACAGTATCACCCCCGCGCGGTCAACGTGGAGGCCAAAAACGTAACACAGCCAACGAACGAACACGACGATTCAACGCCTCTCATTTAACCATACGGTCTTACAGATGGCGGCACCCAGCCCCACCCGTGCGTAAAACGATCGCGACCGCGCGCCGTGTCTGTACCAAAGAGTCTCCACAGTGATGGTCCACATGAGGCGAAGACAAACGTAAACGTAAAAGTAAAACGTTCACAGGCTGATTCAGAGGCAACGAAGCCGACCAAGTTGCGTCTTGCTCAGATCGCTCAGATTGGCGTGTATCAAAGCATTGCAGGCTCTCACACACACATGCGTAGAACGAACCGACGACGATCGCATTCCACGCGCATGCAACTCAAAAACGAGGTCGTGGAGAACGTTCGAGTGGCTGTTCCGTGTTTCATGCATATGGCTTGGTTCAATCTGCCCTTGCACGGTTTGGCGACATGGCCGCCGTGTTAACCTTTCCCAAAAAGAGTTTGGGATACCGTGACATTCCGAGAGTGTGTCTTCTCTCGGCCCCCGGCGGTTGCTGCATGAGAAAAAGAAAGAAACCAAAAAAGGGGAAGGCGGGGGCTCCTCCAGCGGCGTTGGGTATCTAATTAGTGTGCCATGTGTCCGTGTGCGTGTATCGCTAGCTTCTGATCTCACCCGTCCGATCGTGTCTCCCCGCGAGAAACTGAATTGCCCATCGTGTCATGTTTCGTATTAAATAACATTGTTCTCCAGAGTCTGGTCGACGCGTTTTTGGATATGGTATATACAAGACGTTCTACACACAACAGACACGCGCAGGCAACCACCGAGCCAAAGAGACGAGCCAGGGGAGACAATTTATTTGGAGTAACCGTTGTACTGGGCGACAATCTCCCAAAAGCCCTTACCCTGGAGAGACGCAATTTCCATTTCGAGCGGAGAAGGTTGACGGGAGCCGTCGGTGCCTGCAAACGTTCCCGCACCCCAGGAAGAGCCTGGGACGGGAGTAGAAGGGAAAAGAAAAAGGATTCGGAGACATGATTGGCCTCTGTACAATGAAGATGAAACGAAATGTTGACGCACCACCGTGGATCTCAGTCAGGTTGGACAGTTGAGGGAACGCGTGTTTGTATCCGATAGGGACATAGATCATCCCGTGGTGGACAAAGGTGGAGAGGGTGTTGGCAATGGTGATTTCCTGTCCACCACCTTGGGTGCCAGTGGAAACGAAGACACCG
The DNA here is from genome assembly GCA_038092355.1 of Caloboletus inedulis. Taxonomy (NCBI): domain Eukaryota; kingdom Fungi; phylum Basidiomycota; class Agaricomycetes; order Boletales; family Boletaceae; genus Caloboletus; species Caloboletus inedulis. Next base: position 2,177 of record JBBPQD010000192.1, read on the forward strand.
CACATCTTGCCAGCGAGAGCAGACTTGCTCCAGAGTGGACCAGTTGCGTCCCAGAAAGCCTAATGAATCCGATGAGACACGGCACTTGACATGGTATACAGAGGACGCACCTTCCACTGCACAGGGAAGTTACCGTAGCGAGTGGGAATACCGAAAAGGAAGGCGTCAAAGTTGACGAGGTCGTCAGGGAGAAGGATGGGGTAGTCTGGGCGTGGGGGGGCTTTGACGAGCTTCAAAATGTCCTCGGAGAGGGTCTCTTGGATCCTAAACGCCGTGTCAGTCGACAGGACACGCAGCAGAGGGAGCAACGACGCTTACTGGTAGATCGTAGCATTGCCACCGGCGCTACCGACGCCAGTCTTGACAGCCTCGGCGACTGCACGGAAAAGATTTGGTCTTTGAATGAGCGAGAGAAAGATTCACCGAAGAGACGTACGTTTGGCAATATGGCCATAGAGGGAGTAGATAACGATGGCAACTCGAGGGGCCGACATGGTGGTTTCTGGAGCTTCAAAACCGGTAGGCTCTAAGGGAGGTGGCGCTTCTGGTGAAGGCGTATAAGGAGCAGGGGCAGATGATGGTATGGGTCCAGTGGTGTCAGCTTTTGTATCCTTTCCTTCCGGCTTGGGCTCAGAGAAATTGTCTTTCTGCCGCTTTCCAGGGAAACACATTTCCGACGATATTAAAAAGGAGATGACACAGCAGTGTGTGAGCGGATAAGCGGTCACCTACAGGAGGACAGGGAGGTTAAAGAGCATGTATCAAGCGTGGGACGACGGCGTATGCTGACAAGGCGGCCTGGAAATCCATGCTATCGGCCACATGATCTAGTTTTATGCATTAGTAGCGTGAGCGAAGGATTACCAGATACCAAGAAGACGGCACCGGCGCATCATCAATTTAAGACATGTATTGGGTTGGTATTTCTCATCCATGAGCGTCAATGGGTGCTTACCAATGCTACCCTGGGCAACCATAATAACATCCAAATCGAGAACCGATAAGATGAACCAATCCTTGGGCGGGCACAAGGATCCTTTCAGATAATGGCTGTGAAGGACGAAGAACAAAAACACCCCAAAACGCTAACCCAAATGGATTGTGACTCGGGCCCTGACTTATTACACACCAACTTTCTCATGGGATGCCAACAGGTCCCAGCGTGGGCGATGGCAGGCACCAGCAGGTCCACGTCGTTGTAACACTCACTGATGTCTGCCTGATACCGCACCACACGGTCGCAGGGACAAGTTCTGCGCTCGATCGTGGTAAGCTAGGCTGGGCAAGCTCCAATTGTGTCGCAGCGGTATCACAGTGATATCTCGAGGCGAGATTTCTACGACATTATCCCCGACTATTTTCAAGACATCATTGATCATGCGAGCTATCACCGAGAGACTTGCGTCCAGCGGTGAATAAATGGCTTCCGGTGTTCGAACCGGACCGGGTAAAATGAACACTGATAGGCATTGCCATTGTCTGATGTTACAGGCATGGCATAAATATGTAGCAGATGAGACGTTCACAATCAAAGTGGAAAGGAAGAAGAGACAAGCGCCAATGATCTGACCAATCTACCACGAACGCCCTAGCAACTGAATAATGTTCTGCCATCGTATGCCAGCGGTGGGAGGAGCTATAATGAGCGACGTGGCATCCTTTAAGAGTTCATTGACCTTCCTGCGTCCGAGAAAGCCACACTACAAGAAGCTCTGGAGAGTGCTAAAGTGCTAATGAACCAGCCAGCCTGCCTTTCATAATCACGGTGATACCTGTTGGAGCCTTCTGCGTTCGTGCTCGCCTGCCTGGTTCGTGAATGCTACTGGCTCGTATAGTTGGGGATCGTGCCTGCTGGATCATGGCTGCTGCGTTGCACCAGCAGCATTATTACACCTTTACTCCGAGTGCGCTTGAGCTACCCAAGGCAGAGTTGGCTTCACCCCTTTTGCGGTCACGAACGAGCATGCTTGAACGCCAGTGATGGCCTGCGAAACAGAACGTAGTACGGTGTGGAACCGCCTACAATGTTTGGAACTATTTGGGTATCGGTGGCTTTTGGAAAATTCTTTGATCGATACTGCTCCCAATCATTGCAGTTGCCTCATACCCACAGATGCCAAGTAAGATATTTGCGTACGAGATTCCATGCACATTGTACAGAGTGTGTCAGGTCGAGTTCCCTCACAGAGATGATGCCGAGATGTGAATGATGTTTCTAGCACCTCTCGCAAGAACACAGCAGGACCGTTATCATAACAACATCCCGGTGACCTTTAATGCTTATCAACTCAACAAATTCTGCGTGATATCTCCGAACGAGGTACAGCAGGGTGAAGCCCTCGGCCTCCTTTGTCTTGCCCAAGGAAGCCTGGGATTCACGATGTCGTGATGATTCTGCTGATCAAAACGCGACGTCGAGTCCGAATCCAGACGAGTACAGGAAGACCTTCCTCACTAACAATTGACAGTGATTGCGATTGCACGATGATTCCCAGGGACGATGGTTTCGGTTTTCAGGTATGTTCAAAGATATTCCAAATGTTCAGTCAACACGTCGAGACTAAGTACACTGCTTAGCAGCGCCCTCGTCGCACAATGGCAGGTGACTCCATGAAACCACGATACAGCTGTCGGTACTGTACTGGTCTGTAATGATTGCGCATGTTTCGACAGAGTTCCCAAGTTCTCGAGATTGCTCACGATATATTATCTAGTAACGTCCGGCGGTTGTCCAACTTTGGAAGAGACAATGTATTTTAACCCCCTCTCGTCATTGGTGAGAATGATGAACGAGACGGAAGCAGACACCGCGAAAATGTTTCCGTGGCTGATGCGCCGCTATTCGGGTAGGCAATACCGCAGCAATGGCCGCCTGAAGGCGGAGAAGTTTCGATATCCATTTTGGTCTTTATGCAACAAGCTGACACGGTACCAGGAATCACTTGTAGTGGTCACATTGATCAGCTCAAGTCAAGTGTCAAGGTGACAATGGCGCCCGTGAGCGCTTGAGCTCTCTCCTCCGCATTCGAAGAAGGATCACCGTCACGAATTGAGTCGTGACCGAAAGGGCCTAGAATCGATTAGTATGACGGAGCCATGCCCCTAAGGACTCCAATTTTCAAGCACAGGGGCTGTGATTGCAATTTTGACGAGCCTTCAGCAATACAAATAGTGGTACCTTGTCAAAACCCCAATCATATCCCCACACCAAACAGCCCACCTCTAAGTCGTTCATTGCTTACTTGCACCATGCCTCCCCCCAAAGTAGCCATCATTATCTATTCGATGTACGGCCATATTGCAAAGCGTGAGGATCCTATCTTGTCTCGATTCAACATACGTACGCCCCTGATCCCCACAATCTTCTAGTCGCGGAATCTGTCAAATCAGGCATTGTCAAAGGTGGCGGCTCGGCCACCATCTATCAGTATGTATTTTCACATCTCTGCTCGTCGACCGTTGATTCAGTCCTCCACCCAGGATTTCAGAGACTCTCTCGGACGACGTGCTAGCGAAAATGCATGCACCCCCTAAACCACATTACCCGATTATCACTCCCGCTCAGCTTCCTTCTTTCGATGCGTACCTGTTTGGTATCCCTACTCGTTACGGTAACTTCCCTGCTCAGTGGAAGGTCGGTATCTTTGATCCGTCTCCGTTCGTTTTGTCGTCCCCGAGAGCTAATTTTATTGCGTGTTCTCAAGGCCTTTTGGGATGCCACCGGCGGGCTCTGGCTGAAAGGTGCCTTGGCGGGCAAGTTTGCTGGTGTGTTCGTCTCCACGGGCACGCCGGGTGGTGGTCAGGAAACAACCGTCATAACCTCCCTCTCCACTCTCGCCCACCATGGTATGCTCTTTGTACCTCTTGGCTATAGCCAAACCTTTAAGCAGTTAGGTAACCTGAACGAGGTACGCGGCGGTAAGTCTCTGTTATTTCAGTCTGCGATGTTAGTGGTCTGACGGGCATCATAGGTTCGCCTTGGGGAGCAGGTACTTTTGCTGGTGTCAGTGGTGATCGCCAGCCAACTTCCCTCGAACTCGAACTCGCCGAGATCCAGGGCTTCGGATTTTGGGAAGCCGTCTCCATGCATACCTTCAAGCCAAAGCCTGAGATTCCATCGTCGGGCCCTGCGCAGGGGTGAAGAATATGTACAGCATGTAAAGCGTTTTGGGTTAGAGATACTTGTATGGATCTGATATACTAATTTGTAAGTTAGCACAATGTACGGTCTAGCATGTAATGAGAAGAAGATTGTTCCGAACTCTGATCAGGTTTGGTCAATGTGACCCGGATTGAAAACTCGAAGTGGATGATTTGTTGCTAGCCTACCAGATTACAGACGGATGATCATGTGACAAGACGCTAGTTGCGTGATCGCTCATCCCAATGATGCGATGTTATCAAGGCACGAACAGAGCTGAGCTCAGCTGACATATGCCAGCTGTTATGGTTCCCTTATATATACCCTACTTTCCCTCGATGCCCACTTCATGCCCGGACCAGAATTCATAAGCATGGAGCTTTGTGCCATCTGCCGTACTTTGAAAGCGCGTGCTGACTGAGGGTGGACCTCATTAGACGTAACTGCCAGAGCGTTGTCATGTGCATCGGAACAGTCAGGTGAGACAGCACCATAATTGGTTCTGAATGTGCAAGGGACAACTCGGGTCAAAGGTGACCATTTCCCCCAATGACTTGACTTCGTATCAAGTAGGAGAGATGCGCTCGTCGCTGGTCTTAATTCCGGATGCGGTTCTGCAGGTGACACTACTTACTAGCTGGCGACGCTTGCCAATTCGCCATTTCTCGGCACACCGTCCTGACAAGGGTTGGTCAGCCTTTCCATTAAATGGCTATGACACCGCGGGTTCTCGTGAGTACCACTGGCGCATTTTTGTGCATGCTGACCGTGATCGTACCGTGTCAGGTAGATGATCGTGTCCTTTATGTGCCCGACCTGGTTGTGACCAATCACTGCCGCCCCTGATCCCCCATTCCGCCCTGGACCTGCAAAGCTACAAATAACACCCCAATCGCCCCCGATGAGCCCCATCAATCATTCATCCTCCTCTTCCATACCACCCATCCACACTACTCGATCGACATGTCTTCCCCAAAGGTAGCTATCGTCATCTACACCTTGTACGGCCATATCGCCAAACGTGAGTGTACTGTAACCCATTTTTGAGCCCGATCATCATCATCTCTTGTTCATAGTCGCCGAATCCGTCAAGGAAGGCATCGTTGCAGCTGGCGGCTCTGCCACCATCTACCAGTACGTCCATCCTGTCCTCATGATCGATTCATTGATCCGATCCCACATCGCCCACTAGAATCCCAGAGACCCTCCCCGCCGAGGTCCTCACCAAAATGGGTGCCCCTCCTAAACCAAACTACCCCATCATTACTGCCGAGCAGTTGACGACGTATGATGCCTTCCTCTTTGGCATTCCCACTCGTTACGGTACCTTCCCTGCCCAGTGGAGAGTGAGTTCTCTGTCAGATCGGCCGCCATCGCGACGGTTATCTTGTCGCGCTCAAGCGATCTGATTCCGGGTTTATTTTTCTTTCTCTACGACAGGTCTTTTGGGACACGACGGGTTCACTCTGGGGCAAAGGCGCCTTTGTAGGCAAGTTTGCTGGCGTGTTCGTCACTACAGGTACGCCAGGTGGCGGTCAGGAATCGACCGTCATCAACGCGCTCTCGACGCTCGCGCATCACGGCATCATTTACGTCCCCCTCGGTTACGGCCGTACATTCCCCCAATTTGCCAACCTCACCGAGGTTCACGGTGGTATGTCCCTCTTTTTTTTTTTTTTTGCTTTTGAGTGCGGTGTGCTATTGTCCATGAGGCTGATGATTGTGATGTGTTTCCTTTTTCTTCTTTCTTTTTGTGTGTGTATCTACGTCTAGGATCCCCTTGGGGTGCGGGTGCGTTTGCGGCTGCAGATGGCAGCCGCCAGCCGAGTGCGCTCGAACTCGATATTGCCAAGCAGCAGGGTTTCGGGTTCTGGGAGATCGTCTCCAAACACACGTTCACAAAGAGCCCTTGATGAACGTTGTCGAAAGTAACCATGTAACCATATGTATCAAACATTTACCAGGAGAATAGCAACGTAAGCAGGATGTACCACACGGATTAGAGCAGTTGAAGCTCATTTCATGTGAGAGTTGGAGGGGTGAATATCACCTCGCTGGATGAATTTGCATGAGATGATGTCGTACAGATTGACTCACAGAGCTAAAGAAGCATGACACGACATAGCATGACAGAGAAGAATGGGAATCGAGTAGAGTAGGGTATCGAGCGGCCCTTGAACCACAGCATAGAGACCTCGATGCGTCACATGAGTTCGTCCACCGAATACGGAGGAGTCGCATCCTCCACTGCCTGTCTCTGACGGTCGAACTCCTCGACGTGGGCTTCTGTCACCTCTGCTATCTGTCGCGGAACTGTTGAAAGATCAAACAGATGAGCTCGACGACCAAGAATCGGACATATCGAAGCAGAGGATAGAAGATAGAACAGAGACATACCAGGATCCCTGATCGCAGGCAGAGCCCGCCCGACTGTGTCCTGTATCTTTTCCAAGCGTTGATTGATCGTGCCGATAAATTTCTAATCGATCGGGGGCAATGTCACATGGGAACGGAAACAAAAGGAAAGAATGAGTGAGTTACAATGAACACGGAAAAACGAAACCAAAAAAAAAAGGCCCGAAAGCAAGACATCCGTTGTCCTGCGCGCAACGACGACATGGTTGAAACGTTGAAATTTGGCCCTTTGCTGGGGCTTACCTTTTGATCCTCCGCGACGAGCTCTAGTATCTTTTGACTCGCCATCTGTGATTTTTCTTGAATGGCTGCCTGGGCCTGACCGAGTCTCCCTGTGCGTCCCGGTCAGGGTTCATCTCTCCGCGTCACGCTGGGATGCGAAAGACGTACATGTAAAAAGCCGTTTACCTTCCTCACTCCTGTCCTCTTGGAATTGAAGCAAATGTCCGACTTCTCTAAGGACCAAAAACAGAGTATCAGCTGACAAGAACCCGGTGGACGGGCCATGGTGATGAAGGAACCCAGACCTTTGCGCAGGCATAATATACAAATCCGACACGCGCAGGTATGTTCGCGAAATTCGCTCGGCGAGCATACTCACTTTGAGTGGGCCCATCATTTGGGCATACATTGCATGCCGGGCCCAGTCTAAGTAGTGTGCCAGAGGATGAGTTAGCGAAACAAAGACCGCCTGGGTTGGCGCGGGGAGTGTTCACCGGAAAGCTTAACACCGGCGAGGACCATCTTGGAGTTTGCCTCGATGTTCTTGACCCATGACGTTACTTGGGGTTTCATCACGTCGTTGATGAGCGACGCAACATTGCAAAAGAATTGCGTCATTTGCGAAAACTGGGCACGGAGCGCTGTGGTACCAAGTGAGTTTCAGGCGCCGTAATGAACCTGTATAGGATGTGTACACACTTGTAAAGGCCTTGACGGCTTGCAAGAGTACGGGCAAGATTTCTTTCAAGGTGGCGTTCTCCAGAGACAACCTCGTCATGGATGAAATCGTCTTTGTGATTTCACGCTGGCCTTCAATCAAGCGCGACGATGCCTTGTCGTACGACTCTCGTGCCGCTTCAAGGTTTGCGCGCGTTTGATCGACCTGAAAAGGGGAACGTGAATCACTCGTCAAAGGTATGTCTGTCTCGTACGCACTCCAAACTTCGCTGTTTCGATCGCAGCTTGCTGTAAAAGCTCAGTTACCCACGTCGTTCGTTGACAATAGGAGGCCATGCATACCGTACAACTGCTGGCAGTCGAGACGTTCTTTGGGGTACCGGGGCCAGTCGCATTGTGTCCTGTTTGCTGTAGAATGAGATTACACCGCGTCACGATACCCTGGAGATCTTTGATCATCTTCTTCACCGCCGGCTTGTATCTATCGAGGGCTCTATCGTCGTTGCTGTCGATAGCCCTCGCTGTCCTGTTGACCTTCTTCGTGATCCGAACTGCTTGCTCCATTATAGGTAAGAGCTCGGACGAGATGGGCTTGGTTTTGTCGAGACGATCTATCTTTCTTTCCAAGCTCGCTTCGACGTACAAGCCACCACTCTTGTTGTTCTGGATGGGTATGCCAATAAGGCACCTGTGGAGAGCGAAGTTGTTCATGTAGAACACGTACCGAGCCACGGATGTTATCCCAGTCAGGCTTGCCTTTAGGTCCACCAGAGATAAGAAGTTGTAAATGAGAAACAAGTCCGAGGACTTGTTGAGCGAGAGAGACGCCGGGGTCACTCAGTGCTGGCCCAGACGGCTGTGTCGTTTTCCCTGGACACGTCATAGCCCGTTCACCACACAGCGAGCTTGCTCGAGGAGTTGTGCGTGCTTACCTGCAACAGAGGACGAGCCAGTTTGCAAGTAGTTACTCTTCACCGCGGCGGTACTGAAAACGGCGTTGATAGGAGCTACGATGGCGTTCGTCAAGTTTTCTACAACATGCATGCTCACGATGTCCCAGCTAGCGAACGTGTCAACTTGATCTCCATCATCAGATAACAACGAAGAAACTCACCCAGACGGGACATTATCGACAGCAGTCTTAAACTCTTCTTCTGCGGTCGTAAATGACTAGATGACATCGTCAGTCGTTATCCCTGACATACTCAAAGAGGCTGTTACAATGGCGTTCCTACCTTTTTCATCAACTCAGATGTCTCCTTGGCTTCCTTGAGCATTTGTCCTTCTTGCTCTGCCTGCTGCGTAAGGATAGCGAGGTGCATCTCGTTCCGCTCTGTTACTTGTTCTACGCTTCCGATCTGTCTCACACGTGAGGCACAGATGAGGCTACACATTCTCAAACAAAAGTCTACCTTGTAAGTCGTACACTCCAAAATCTCTTGAGCAAGTGCGGAAATCCTAACAAACGCTCTCTCACACGATTGCGACGCGTCACTGAGTCAGGGTGTCAGCAACGATGCCATTCTGCTCGTCAAGCACGTAAGGGACATGGGGAAGAACGCACATGCATATGCTGGTGAGTTCTGAAACCGAGTCGAGTGCGTTCGGAAGCAGATATTCCACTTCAAGGGGGGACTGGTTCTGTATGATGATCGTCACGGCCCTCTTGATCGCATCTGGCAACTGACTCGACGCGTTGTTGATACGCGTCATTTGGTGTGATGCCGTCTCGAATGCAGTGTACCCGTCGCCCACCATTTGCTGGAGGCATGTCTTGAAAGAGGTAGGGTACTTTGCGTAAGTAAACTTGGTGGACTTTTTCTCAGAGATGAGCGCTGCAAGTGCAATGTTAGCCAGCGAAACGTTTGGCGAGAGATCAACAGACAGAAATCGTTTGTGCTGGAAGCGATGACCATCAATGAACCGAGGAGGGCGATGGAGAGCGGAGCAGGCTGGAGGAGGTCTCCCCAGTTTGTATTAGACCACATGCTAGGAAAAAGAGTCAGAACGTTGTGACACGACCGTGAATGAGGGCACGCACACCATCCAGCTGTCCTCATTAACATCTTTGCCTTTGGATACCTGTGCGACCGCATCGCGTACTTGGACCAACTCTCTGGATGTCATGATGAGAAAGATTCCCTGAGACGTATACTATGAGGTTGGTTGGCTGAATGACCCGTTGCGTTGTAAGTGAACCTTTTATATACGAAAGTCTGTGTAGCGAGTTGCTAAGGCACTTGACCTCGCCGTTACAGTCTGGCAGCCAAACTTTGCCCATGATTAGGCGCCACAGGTCTGTTGGAGAACGGAGCGCTCATGGAGCCTGCTTCCATTCCCTAGTACCTCCTGAATTTGTATTCTCCACGAGGCGAAGAAGTTCACATTTCAAAAGGTAATGAGAGCCTGACCGCTCATGATCTGCGACTCTACACGAGCTGATCAAGAATTCCACTGGAGAAACCCGAGGCTCACCTTCCAAGTCGTAGGGGCAGTTTGAAGGGTCACTGAAACGCGTGTATTAGTGTAATGTGGCAAAGAAGCTGGGCGCTGGAGAGTGTGGCTTGATGTTCGGAGACGCTCGCAATTAGAAACTGTCGTTTTCGCCGTCGAAATGTACAGTGAAGATCTCTCCAAGAGTGTCCTGTGGCCAGAAGTGCATACGTAGCCGACAATGAAGCCGACTTTCAAGCCCGACGACATATTTGAGACTGAACTTGAGGTTCGTGCCAGCGTTTCTGACATTCCACAGCTAGGTGCCGCGCCGCATTAATGCGGCCATGATCAACACGTTCTGTACGCCTTCTCCTCTCCTAGGTTGTCTCCATGCACATCTCCTAATGCATTCCACTAATCACGATGCCATCCAGGTAACACGGGGTCTGTCGTGATGATTGGGGATATCAAGGACCCTTTCCTCGTAGCTTCTATCACACACGTTTCTGTTGTCTTCGATTGACGTCAAGGGTGTTCTAGTTGCGAAGGGCCGGAATTGCACAATCAGGCAAGGTCCACCTTTTGAGCTGCGACTGGTGTGAGATCGTGGGCCAATGTACCTCCCAATGGTCATGCGAGCTCGTTGAAGACAGAAGGACATTAGAACCACTTCATGCGCAGTATCACATCCTGTGATAATCACACTTGGCGCTCGATCAGCACGGTGTTCTCGTTCGACTAGGGCATGGGGCGTTCGCAGCAAGAATCATCTTGGCGCTCCGTGCTCGTCTGGCTGTACCGTGCACCATCGGGCCTTGTTGTTGTCCAATCCCCCACCCTACTTAATCCATCAGCCTAAGTTCCCCTTACATCCCCCCCCGCACGTCGATCCATCCTTGAATCCTTGGCGGGCCACCATCCTCCAGTCTATTTGATCCTGTTTTTTTTTGGCCGTTGTTCACGCAATGTTCGGACCCGAATTTCTCCACCTGATCACACAAGCTTTGCAAGGCCAACGGCTTCTGCAACGTGAGTACTACCTCGTTGGATATTCAGGTTGCTTTCCAAGTCGGTTTTCCTTGTCTGTTAGCTGTACAACTTGCACCGGGGGAAGACGTAGGTCAACCAAGATGCCGGAACCGAAGTCGGAGCTCATGTCTTGTCCTCTCTCATTTCTTAGCCCCAGATCAATGCGCTCGTCTCGGAAGCTGCCACGATGCAGCAAGACATCCAGGATGCAACCGCGCGTTGTACATCCTTTGAGTTTTCTCTGACCACGTTACAATCCGAGAGCGAGTCCCTTCTGACGCAGGACGCCACCCCTGCGATGGACGCCCTCCTCGTACTCGTTAACCATATCGAATCCCTCCACCAAATTACGCAAGATCACAGGACGTCTGCCTTGACGACCTACCGTGATCCTACGTCGGCGTTTGGAGCAATCCAAGCTCGCATGCCCCTCGTGAACGCATGTAAATCACAAAGCCGAGCCGTGTTTGGTCACTTTGGATCGTTGAGCGAGAAAGCGAGGAACTTGACACAAAAATTCACCGAGGTGCGTTGGATTCTACACATGATTCGTTGACAGATGGACAACATCTCCCTCCCTCCCAAAACAAATGCAGCTCGCGACGGATATCACATTTGAAATCGCCATGGCACAAGAGCGGATTGAGAGACTCCAGCACATCGTGACAATGGCAGAGACGTTGAGAGACGGTGTAGAAAATCAACGTGAAACCTGGCAGTATGTGCAACGTGTTCTCGATTGGTTCTGACACAGCGCTGAACATCCCATCTCGCAGCGGGCAAAAGGCGGCAGCCGAAGCACACGTTGCACAAGCCAGAGAGACCATTCGATCTGCGGAGAGGAAACGTGACAGTAGGGAGTCGGCTCGGGTACGGTTTTACGTCGTTTGTGACGGACGACGGACGTGAACTCTGTTAACCAGGTCGTGCGGAATTTCCTCACGTTTGGTATCGGGGAGGTCTTCGATTTCTTTGACTTGAACGAGGAGATCGAAGACGCAGAACGAATGGTCGCCAGTGCCCAACAAAACGTATGGGCAAGCGAGCAAAGCATTCAACGAGCCGTAGCTGCCCTACAGCGAATCAATGATGAAGTTGCGCGTCTTAACACGCTCGGGGATACGGTCCGCACTCAAGAGACGACACTTCAAGGGAGCGTGACGCATGGACAAGCACTCCGCACACGTACGATCAATCTCACCAATGCCTCTATGGACATCTCCCTCTTTGTCGGAACACTCGCCGCAAGGAGCGAAACGTTCGCAGTCCACCATACTGCACAAGAATTCGCCCAAAGCATACTGAGCTTTGGGAGGCTGATGATGTCTGAAGGAACGTTGAATGGATTGGTGATGCAGCGTGATCCGGGGGCATTGCAGGAGACGCTGAACATGATTGCACAAAGTGACACTGAGAACAGTGTCGCAGAGAACGGTCGACTTATAGAAACAGGGTGGCAGCAGCATGCGATCGAGGACATGATGTGATGTGTGATGTCCAAACCGCGGATGCTGGCTGGCAGGGAGCTTCGTACGTTCGTGTATTCAGGGACATACTGCGCGATGCGCATCTATTCTTCGATCCAATATCTCGGGTCGAACCGTTGTGGAGCGACAGCCCTTCAATGCCGACTGTGTCGGTAGAAACCTTGCTTGCGAACAGTCGATTTCGCTGCACCCGGAATTTGAAAGATTAAGCTTACTCGTACGCGCACCTTTTAGTCAAACGGCATGGCGGCTAAGCAGTTTCAAGTACCTTGATTGATAAGAACTCTTGAAAGAGTAACGCCAAGATTGACCATGAATCTCCCACATCCGTATACCGTCCAGCTTGCGCACGTTCGTGCTGCGACGCGCGCATTCATGCGGGGTTATCCAGTGTGTATCAGCATGTGCTTGATATTGTGACTTGCAAAGCAATCGAAGGCAGCCAGCGGATGAATTACATGATCACCCAGGGCTTCGCATCCAAGCCCTACATATCAACATCAAAGGACGCAACACGTTCAAAGGGCCGTGATGTTACACAAACCGGTGGCCAAAAGAATGCATAGAGACGGCCGGAAAGCGGGTCGGCGTCATCGGTACCAGCGCGAGCAGTTCCGAGTGATTCAAGAAATCGGACCAAGATATGCCGCATCTGAGCCCATAACAGCATGAAGCACGTTGGGTCAGTTTCTTTGATTTCCACTCGGAACAGGTAGCCCATCTGACCGTCTTCCAATGGACCCCGAGCCTGGCGCTCCCAATGGGGCATATGGTGTGACCAGGCAGGTGCGAAATCATTCAAATCCGTGTACGAGGAACTGTACAAGAAGCTGAATACAACGTTTTCTGGGTTCCCAGATGAGTTTATTCCGCGACCAATGTCTGACGCCAGTGAAGAACAAGAAGCGAGCTTCGAGAAGCTGTGGGACTTGGGCAGGTTCAACTTTGCGTGTGCGTTCCACTGCGCCACGGCAGTCATTGTTGGCGTTTCTAACCTGGCTATCATGATAGTGAGCGAATAGCAGGATGTCCTCCTTGACAGGGTATGGTGACGCATTGACTGAAAGGCCGCGATAGGCAGAGTTTGATAGTTACGTCTGTGGGTTCCACGACATTGATCTACGCGGCTTGAACAGTGAAACTATTGGAGACCACTGCAAGGACGGCGGGCATGATGACCTACTAAGTGCCAAGTGCCATCTGTATCCAAATATATGCAGTCTCTGCCTGACGATCGATAGCGTTCTGAAATGGACCGCAAGATGGGTCGTCCGAATGATTGCGTACCAGCGGGAGCACCATGTTACCAAGTTCACGTTGACGATGAAGAAACACGTCGATGAAATCTGTGCAGTCATGTTGCAGGTCCGGGACAGCAGGCTGGTGTATGGGCGCCAACATTCCGGGAAATGGAGGAATCATGACATGCAGCAGAGATTGAGCGCTGTGAATACTCGTGTTTACTGAGGAAGCACTGAAACTGGTTGACTGTTGGCCTTTGCATTCCTCCAGCCAGTCTACTAGTAGTACCGGGTCTGTTTGAAAGTATTCCTGGACCCGGAACAGATGGTAAAGTTCGTGGGAAAGACAAGTTCGACGCCCGTGGGAATTATGCTTGGTTTTATTTTTC
>JBBPQD010000193.1:0-16190 GCA_038092355.1 Caloboletus inedulis
ACTGTGACAATGCGTGACATCCCTCCAAAGTCGCTCGGAGAAATTTTGCATCTCTATGCCATTTCGTACTTTCACGCCGGCATCTCTCTGGCACATGAAGCTTTGTGATGGACCCTCACATTCTTCTCGTGGATTCAAGCCAAGGTTTTTCCCCACCTCTCTATATACTTTTCATGTCTCAACCTGGTGTACTTCATGAACTATAGACCTCACACCAAAAATATTTGCAACTCTGGTGCAGTGATAGTACAGTTACAGTAACGGTCGACTGGGGCGTCGGACGCAATCTACGCATGTCTTATTTATACCTTGCTCATAACTCGTTGCCTTTTGGAGGTTCTCTGCAGTTATTGCTGTACGAGGAGTGAATACAAAGTGCCCTTTTTTGGGGCTGCTATCCTCGTACGGCAGTAGCTCCACATGCATCAACGCCACAAGAATGCAACTGGGACGAGGACAATGAACTGTTTATTGTAGTCGGGGTGAATTTGTACAACTGCGGTGGTGTAAGAAGCCAGTTCTATTCTCGAGCAGCAAGGCTACGTGTGGCTTCGGGTCCCGACGAACAGCAACCATTATGCAGCTTGACCCTGTGTTCTCTCTCGCTCGAGCTTTAGGTAGTACTCCTCACGGCGTTGTACTGCGGAGATTGAGCTTAGGTTGTTATGTGCATGTGCATGTGCAGCATCATACCTGCTTTGAGATGGAATCCGTACCTTTGTTCCGAAAGTGAGACAGAAAAAAATGAGATAAAAAAGTGAACGCACCAGAATACGTAGCCCGCACCAACACCAAGGCCAAGGGCGACAGAAATGTCGCGCCAGAAGCCCTTTCTGAGTTTTCCGGTGATGGGGGCGATGGGCATATTGGTTGAGATGAATGCGGTACGAGTCGGAGGGTAGCTGTGTGTGTTGTGTGGAGCGACCAAACAAGGACACAACAAATGGCAGCGGGCGAGCAGCAGGGGCGCCAGACAAGGTTCCGCTGGGTCGACTCTTTGACTGCTCAAAGCCATCAGGACATAGACGCAAACGCCCCTCACGACATCGCGCACAGACATATTCACCCAACGTAACAGCTCCTTATCATGGACATCGATCCTTCAGGCTCAGGTGGCTGGCGTTTTGCCCAGTGTTTCGGTGACAAGGGCGAAGTTGAGGACATCACCGAAGGTATGTCGTCCTCGCTCTTTGCCCTGATCACTCATCCCCTCCTCCCGATTAGCCGACATCATATCCACCGTCGAGTTCGACTCCACCGGCAACTACCTTGCAACGGGGGACAAGGGTGGCCGTGTCGTCCTCTTTGAGCGGAACGAGTCGGTGAGCAGCCTCATTTGATGCAATTCATGGCTGATTCCCTCCGATTGCCATTCCACCCCACATCGACGATCGCTCGTGCAGAAAAAAGGCTGTGAATACAAGTTCTATACAGAATTTCAATCACATGAACCAGAATTCGACTACCTCAAGTCGCTAGAAATCGAGGAAAAGATCAACAAGATCAAATGGTGCAAACGGCAAAATACTGCTCATTTCCTGTTGTCCACCAATGGTGCGCTCCTTTTCGCTTCCTGTTGTCGCCGCCAGTTGAGCTTTCTCGGCTGCCCTAGACAAAACAATCAAACTCTGGAAAGTGTTCGAAAAGTCACTGCGGGTCGTTTCAGAATCAAATCATTATGAGGGCCAGCGACCCATTACACCACCCAGTTCACGCACGCATCTCAAACTTCCCCGCATGGTACAACAGGACAATATCATTGCCGCCATTCCACGGAAAGTTTACGCTAATGCGCATGCATACCACATCCACTCTATCTCCGTCAATTCAGACCAGGAAACCTACATCTCTGCAGACGATCTCCGCATCAACTTGTGGAATCTGGGCATCAGCGACCAGAGCTTCAGTGCGTCTCTGATCCAGCTATTACAATCGTGTGACCAATCACCTTGCCACGTCAGACATCGTAGACATCAAACCTGTCAATATGGAGGAACTTACGGAGGTCATCACCGCCGCCGAGTTCCATCCACAACATTGCAACTTGTTTATGTACTCGAGTTCGAAGAGTAACATCAAGCTTGCGGACATGCGCGACTCGGCGCTCTGTGATCGTCACGCAAAATGTGCGTCGTTGTAGATCGTTCCATGAGTTACCTTCTCACAGGTTTGACAGGCTTCGAGGAGGAAGAGGATCCATCAGCACGCTCATTCTTCTCGGAAATCATTTCTTCTATATCCGATGTCAAATTCAGTCATGATGGGCGATACATCCTATCGAGAGACTACTTGTCCCTGAAGATCTGGGACATTAATATGGAGTCACGACCGATCAAGACGATTCCCATACACGACCACCTCCGCGGGAAGCTCTGTGACCTGTACGAGAATGATTGCATTTTCGACAAGTTTGAGTGTCTCTGGGCTGGTGATGACAAGTGCGTACCCTTCTTCTACTCTATTTAGATGATTTTTGATGTCGTTTATCTCATAGACATGTCTTGACTGGATCGTACCACAACTTCTTCCGAATATTTGACACGGAGACAAGCGGTGACGTTGTCCTGCAAGCTGACAAGTCCGCATTCAAGGCGAAGAAGATGGGTGGGCCGCTACCGAATAAGAACGGGCTAAAGAACGGTCGACCAGGTGGTCTGAGGGATGCGATGCAGATGGAAACATTAGACTTTAACAAGAAGATTCTCCACGCGAGCTGGCATCCGAGGGAGAACACAATTGCTGTGAGTTTCATCCTCAATCATGCAAATACGAGGCTGATGCGTCGCAGATCGCTGCGACGAACAACCTGTTCCTTTATAGCGCGGCATGAATTGCTCGCGCGTTCCGTTCACCACGCTTTTCCTTACACCCCGCAGAGAATAGCAGTGTCATAGCCGACGCTCGACCTAGGACTCCAAAACACACCATACACTCGTTTTAAGGCGACAATCTAATCACCCTTCAGTACTTCAGTCACGAAACATTACGATCCTAGGTTCCCTCCACGATCCTTGACAGTTGCCGCATGTCTTGCTTACGATGAACAATTCATCATACATGTTTACCATACCCCTTATTCGCCGAGTCGCCTTATCTTGTTTAGTCGTCCTTCCACGCATTTCTTGCATCTCAGTGTGTTTTACTGTGGCCCGGTGGGAAATCGTTGTTCTAGATGTTCCGTGGTTCTCTACGCTGGTGGTATCTCCTCCGTCTTGGCGCTCGTTCGTTTCGTTCCCCCACCCTCCACACCATCCCACTACATATTTGAGTTTACAGTAAAAAGGTTACGAGACTGATCTGGCAGTAGTAGTAGCTGTAGAAGGCAAAGCGTTTAAAGGAAGGACAGAAGTAATCGAAATACATGGGTTATCGTAGCTGGTGTATCATATGGACAAGTTTTTCCATTCTCACATCCTGGTACCGTTGGGCGTGGTTCGATCGTGCACACATAGACCTCATCTGTCTGACGATTCGACCAGGCTCAGTCAATGCAGACCAGTAATCCAAGCCAACACCAGGCAGGGATGCAACCGATATGCATCCCTGAGTTTGTTAATGGCAGCAAGGAAGTTAGATTTGATACAAAGGATAAACTGTACATCGGCGGATTAAGCGGGCCATTCGGCTTCAGAATGGTGCTCCGTTTAGTAAGCGTGTAAAACAGTAGTGGAGTCCACCAATCAAAATTCTCAGATAGGCCTTCAGGCAGCGGCAGAGAGTCGTCAAGCGATAACGTTACTCGACAGCTTTGCAGATGCTAGGGTCGATCAGGAAGTTCTCTGAAGACAGCGATATATGAAATAGAAGGGGCACACGAGTACCACGCAGAAGCTAATAACCCTGCCAACTCTTGACCTTGGAGAACCAAAACGGCCGCTCGTGCTTCAGAGGGAGCGGCACGACCTCCCCATCCTCGATGTTCACTGACGCGTACGTGACGAGATCGAGTTTGTTCCATCGACCAAGCGGTTTGGAACGGAGCGCGAGCGTCATCTGGAAGTGGTAGCGAGTGGGTTGAGCCTGGATGTGACTGTGGTTGTGGTGGGAGGGATGAGCGGATGGCGCGTGAGTAGCGTGTGGGTGCCTCTCGACGAGGTTGGTGATGAGGACGCTCGAGCCTTCGAGCCGCCAATCACCGACGTAGAACCCCTGTGGTAAGTGCATGCGTCAGTGACTTTATTCTGTAAGCGTCATTGACATCAGAACCTTCATACGCAACGTGGGCTTGAGCATGGGTATGACAATTGCAGGCTGGTACTCCTCGTTAGCCAAAAGGGAGAGAACTTGTCCGTCCGGGAAGAACCGACTGAGGCATGTCAGCATTGACGAGGCAGTCCAGAGACTACTCACAGATATCGGTGGTATGTGATGAGGTGGCTGACCTATGCCTTTGCATGAGTGATGCTTGTCAGCGGTCAGACTTCCGCAACTTACGTTGACCCAGGCGTTCTCACCAAGACCTCTGCGACTTTGAAAAGAGTCATTGAACAAAAAAAGGTAGGACATAACATGGGTACTCACACATAGTGGCATACGGCAATATATACCCCGTCTAATCTTAATCTTGGATGTTCGATGTACGTTTGCCGATAGTTGGAATCATATCTATCGACAATTGATTGCACTGTGACAGCCTCGGAAATTTGTGGTGGTTTATATGCCAAATATACAAAGTTCCTATCACGTTGTGAGACCACCATGTTTGCGTCCTGGGATAAGGAATAACCGTACCTCCACACGGACGAGTCGAGACTAAGGATGCGCGCCTTACGGCTGACAGTCGCGAAGCGCTCCAGACTCGTTGTATCGAGATTGCGTAGGATATACAAGAGCAACTCCTCTGGGATCATATTGATCGGCACACCCTCCCGGTCGTCCTCTGGCTCAAACGTCGACACTTCCGGGAAGGTTTCCAGAACCTCGGAGAGAATCCTATTCAGGTGCACAAACTCCTTGCCTTCGGCAGCCCTCGTGACGTGACTGTCCTTGCCCTCGGTCCCTTCACCTCCGCTAGTAGATGTCGTCTTCCTGTGGCCCACGCCGACAGTAGAGCGACCTAGTTGTTGCAGCCTTTGCTCCTCCCTGAAGTATGCACGGTCGACATCTGGATTAAGTCGGAACGCCTGACGATACAATTTCAGCGCTTCGTCCAAGTCGCTTTCCTGCTCATGTTGAACAGCGTTGCGATAAACCTCGACAGCGCGTGCGATGCTTCCGCTGAGAGGACTCTGGCCATGTGACGCATGAAGAGCTTGATGCGAGGAGCCAGGAACGAACCACGTCGCGGGCGGTTTCGCTTCGGTCTCGGGTGCCAGTGGAGCAGTGCGAGGAAATGTATGAGACCAAGCGTGTGCCTCAGGGGAAGATACTTTGTGTTGGTCGGGTTCCGCCGTAGTGCCTTGTTGTTGGGCATGTTGTTCTTCCCGCCGCCGTCGGACCTCCTCCTTCCATTGCTCCCTAAACTGCCTGAGCTCCGCAGACTCTCCTTCTGTGACTTTCGCGCTGGTAGGCATCCCGAACAAGACAGTGAGGCTAGCACACGAGAATGAACATCGGATGGAGGGGACCGATTAGTGACGTTTATTAATAACACTTGAATGAATAGAACCTTAGTAAGGGTTTTGGGAAAGTATGGGTTTTGAGTGAGGTTGACTGGGGAACAAGACAAAATTTGTTAATTGTCTACTACATTTACCTATATACATTCAAACTTTCGAACTATCTGGGTTCAAAATAGCTAGTCAATTCACGTTGGGAGGGACAAGACTCGAGTAAGTTGTCTGACAAACCTTCCCTGGGACAAATGGATAAGGTTCAATCCTTTATCACTTCCTCTACATTTTCACAAGTGTAAACTGATCAATATTATCTTGTTTCTTTCCAGAAAAATCAAACTCATGAATCATTTCCTCTGTTGTAAGTGGTTCCTTCTCTAACACATACTGGTCCAACTCAAAGTCAATCATGATAGCCTCTTCATTCTCTATACTACCTTGTACTTGGTGGTCAATTTGTGGTGTAGAGGTGGTCTTAAGTGATGTCAGAGAGATTTCTTGAGTGGCAAGATTGTGTATGATGGCAGCCAGTGCAGTTTCTGTGATGGTTGCCATCAGGAAGATCTTGATTCTTCCTTTTTTGATTGTCTTATCTGCCTCAGGCCACCTTGTGCCTTTCTGGTTTTCTTTGAAATCCTCTTGATGAGGGCAGGGACAGGTCACTGTGATGGTCACTCATAGTGGTACTCAGATAAGTTGATTTCAGAGATTCATACAGTTTGACAAAATGCAACAGCTGACAACTGCTATACAGTAATGACTGGGGGCATTGTCTGGCCTAGACAAACATACATAGTAGACTGATGGGTGTGGATTGCCCATATCCATGCAGATCCTTGTATGGTTGGTGTAAATAGGCTTGCTGGAACATGATCAATGATCTGTGGGGATTATCCCCCTCCCCTGTGAAACTTTTGGGATCTCTACTGTGCATCATGCATCATGTCTGATTGGTAACCAGGTTGGCCACTTCACGAATAAGGGAATTACCTGATGTCTTACCATAAAAGTAAACAGCAACGCGGTTTTCTGGTTGACAGATCGGCGGCCGTCACTTATGAGTACAGTACTGCAGGCATCATGATCATTGTATCCTGGACGACCAGCATAAAGTCGTGAGAAAGTCTGAGGTTGCTTGATTCAGTTGTTATGTGAATTCATGTAGCCCAGCGTCGCCGCGCAATCAGAACTGAAAGGTAGGAGTGTGAAAGCGGTTCACTGCCTCAATGGTCTAGCCACTGACAGTACTCACACATCGCGAAGAAGCTAAAAGCCTCGAAACTTGTTTCGTCCATTTCTCAAACACAACACGTTTGACTGGTTTATACTGTAGATACGTACATCCTCCCCTGACCAGAATACTTTGATGATTTATTGAATTTCTCTAAATGTTCTGTTCGCACTACAAAAAACGGTCACACGGCTTTCTTGAAACACGGATGGTGATGCATCCCACATAGATGAGGGCAACGGATGTCAAGGATTACTAGAATTGATGTCACTGCTCAGCAAGTGCTTCCGTTCAAATTCCGAGCTGATCCGCCTCGCCAATTAGTATCGAACTTGAATGATACTCGGAAAGAAGACTGCAGCCCATCTTACCTTGTACTCCCAATAGCATTTACATTACTACAGTCTCGACCGCTCACCGACACAAAACATGGACAGTAAGCATCTCAATACCCAGGAACTTAATCTCGCAGTGAGTTCCTCATGGACATTCTTGTATGTCTTGGTCCAAAATCTTCAGGTGTATCAAATCGTTAGAGCCATCCCACCCGGAAAAATCATTACGTGTGGTCAGTAGCAACACCTGGTGTCTAGATCGCGAAATAAACACATTACGCAACCAGGGCAGATTGCTAAACTCATCGGTTTCCCTAGTCAAGCGCGTCGAGTCCGAGAAGGCAAGTGTCGTCTGTCTTGTGGTTTTCTGTGCCATCGTAACCGGTGACTATAGCTGTCAACTTCATCTCGCACACGAGCCCGCCAGTGCCCTGGCACCGGGTCATCGCTACGTCGGGTGTCATCTCAATCCATGGACCCAATGATCAGCAGCGCCTGCTGGAAGCAGAAGGGATCGAGGTGAACGTCGGCGTGGTTGGGGAGAGTAGCGTTACCGTGGAGAAATGGGGTTGGTTGCCCGAGGCAAATGATATTCGGTTCGACGGAAAATTCGGGGTGGAGGATGACCGGGAGTGGGGTGCTTGAGCTCTTCCTGACATTAGAGTGGATCTCCTCTCGCTATGTGGGCTTCGCGATGTTGGGTCTATGTCTTGAATGTCTTGACACGGTTTGTGGTCTGCCAGGCTCGTGTTGAACAGGAATGGTCTCCTCCAAGGAAGAAACGACTCGGAAGAAAACTTTCTTATTTACAATGGGCAGCTCAATGACGAGTTGCACGCTGAACTTGGATGTACGAACCCATAGTATCAAAACATCGGCTGTATGGGGTACACAAGTAGATGATCTGCGGGGACGAATATATATTATTCTTGCCGTGCTGTTTAACGCCAATGCCACCAAGACAATAGCAAGACGTAGATAATCACGGCGAAAAAAAGACAAACGATAGGAATACGCGTCGAATGTTTTTTCATTGCTCCACGTCGGAAAAAAAGAAAGAAACAGAGAGACTCTGGCCGCGTTCATGTTATGATGTGGGTTATTTGGCCGCTGAATAATACGATCCGATTTTCGCTCACTCACCGCCAGTAGTATCATAATTCAACACCGCTGCGCCAATGTCGTCGCGAAACGTATCCTCAGGATACGTTCTACCACCAAACCCAACCTTCATAGACTTTCCTGTCTCAGACGGCGATGAGGGTCAGTGGCCAACCAATACCGCTCGCGTCGTCGACAATGAAGGCCACCTCAACTACATGCGACCTGTACCCATCGATGAGTCTCTCTCAATAAAATGGAGGTGCGAAGTCGGTGCCAGTCTGGCACTGCAACTAAAGAAACCGGGTATGTTTCTATCTTGTGTTTTTAGCCAGATTATTTATTGACGCGTTATATCATTTATGCATTATACCATGTAGTCGGGCCGAGCTATGTCCTTCGTGACTGGCCTGCTGGCTATCAGATGTATGATCATAATAAAGGGCCAGTAAATGCTCCACGACATGACGCCTACCTTATCGGTGCGTCTTCTTGTCTCCATTCCATCTTCCCCACCAAAGCTTTTCGATGCAGGTTCACGTCACGCCAAGCGATTCCGCTCAGTCCCAGAATTCATCCCTCATGCTCTCTGGCTACTCACGGACCCTAATCTCATTCGTTCCAATTGTAACTGCAAATATTGCAACAAGAAACCGCAACGCGAAATCACTGCTTCCATGGGCTTGCTTCCCAGACGATCGACCCCGCTGCCTGCGCATCCTGTAGCACCGCGTGTGACTATTGTGAAGGGAGCTGCCACTGCTCCATCTGTGTCCGTATCAACTCGCCCAGCTCGTGAACGAGCGAAGCCCTATGCAGCTATCCGTCGTACTCCCCGACCCGTGAAGCAACCTCAGGGTCCGAAACAGAACATGCTCAGGGAGCGTAATGCCGATTTACGATCCGCTTATGCCGAGGGAGTCAACCTCAGAAAATGGTATAGAGATGGAGAATTATTGTGGTGCGCTCTGAGCCCCCCAATACCCGGGCTCACAGGTGGGAAGGATGCCATCGCCTTCTGGCCTGGCATTGTCGAGGAAGCCAGGATGAAAGCCGAGGCTATGAGATTTCCTCTCCCTGGTGAAAGCGCTGAGCCGAATGGAGCCAAAGTTGACGAGAGTTCAAAAGCCACACAAATTGGAAACATGCCGAACGCTGGGAGTCAAGAAGTACCTTGGACCGTCATTCAGACGTTGGCATACAAAGTGAAATTGCTAGGAATACCGTTTTCATACTATATCCCCGCCGATCAAGTCCTTCCATACCAAGCCCACGCGCCGTCAGACGGGCTTATCCAGGCAATCCACCGTGTTCCCCTGGAACGAATGAATGCCGACACAGACTCCTTCCGGCCTACGGATGAGTCCACTTTTGTCGACGCTGCTGCTCCTTATGCACTTGCAGTTCAAATCGCCGCTAATCTTGCTGGTTATTGGGCTCCCACAGACGACTGGGAATATAAATTTGCTGTTCCGCCGCCAAATGTTTCTCCACCCTCGGGCTTGCCACCTAGTGCTCAACCCGGGCCATCACTCGACTCGGTAATGAATGCCAGTATGACATTTAACGCGAGTCTCGCGAACGCCGTTAGCAGTGCTGGGCCCAGCAATCTACCCTCTTTTGCACTACACCCGCACACTGGCACCGTTTCCGCTCCACCTCCCATTACACTCACTCAGACGGTGACTCAGACACGCTATCAAGGATTGTGGTGGGGCGCCGAGCGCATTTGGACTGACGAGCTTGTACGACTCAAACTATCGCGGTCTCAGATAGCTCCCAGAGGTTCAGATAATATTCTCCCCCCGGCTGGTCCATCACGCAAAGCATTGGAGTACACGAAGATGTTGGGTGCTACGGAGGGCGACGGTGAAGCGGTGGTGGGAGCCGAATCTCGGGGTGTCTTCATGCGTATTGATGGGCTTCACGTTGCGGACATCTCAAAGCCCGAACGAACGACGAGAAAGGAATGTAGAGCTTCGGGGATGCTCTACGAACTAGTAGATGAAGACTGGGAGGGGGATTTGCCGGAGGGAGGCACGAGCGGCGATGATGGCGGCAAGGGCAAGGGCAAAGCTGTCGAGGTGCCTGCGACGCTGGAGAATGAAACAAGCGGACAGGGGGTTAACTCCCCCACAACTGCACGAGGAAGCGCTTCTGCTGTTGATGGGGTCTCATCCATGAATTCGAAATCCAAAGAACGTTCAGCCAACGAGCAACTTTCACACCCGATTCTTTCATCGCCATTCCCTCTCCCGCTCCCTCCTGAAGGGTTCAAGTTCCGACCGATCCTCGCTCCTGGGCATGAAGCAGTGCTGTCGCTCAACTTGATCGCTGGACGCTACTATCCCCGACTTCTCAGGCATCCCCTACTTGACAGCTATGTCGAGAAGGCGCTGGACATAGAGGGTGGACATGTGGTGGAGACGAGTCAACTCTGGGCATTGGAAGGACTCGCGCCCGGTTACTACAATACGATGGACCCGGTTCGTTGGCGGGCATGCCGAGTTAATATGGTCCGCGAGGCGGATAAGGAGGCTCGTCAAGGGTTAGAGGAACACTGGCGCGCACGTATTAAGGAGAGAGATGAGATGGAGGCAGTAGAATCGGGGTACCTTCCTCCACAACCATTGCCATCGACGATGGACACCGACGGTGGTGTGGGTACGAGCGCGAGCCACGCGCCGGTTGTGCCATCACAGTATATCCAGCCCGAGGCTATGGTGGTGGATTCGTAGAAAAGGCGACTGTCATATTCATTAATGTATTAGGTACGCTTGATCCGGATACAATTTTGTGGTTGGTTGCCATTGTGATTTGTATGAGCTTGCCGTTATCGCTCGAGTGGGTCGAGTCGTAACGTCTCCACTTTAAAACAAGTAAATTACCCCGCTCGCCGTTTGACACGTCGACCACGATACACGCCTCGTTGACTCACTCGTTCCGTCGCCGTCCAACACAGCTGGCTCAGCGTTCAACCGTGCGAACCCGGGGATCTGTCGTATCTCGTCTGGTTTCTGACCACCATTCGATCACACAAAGGCACCTTTAACGCAGATTCGGCGGATCCTCCCTAGACACATCTGTCTTTTTTTCCGCCATTTCGAACGACACCGAAACCGACTGACAGCCTCTCTCGACTCTCATGGCTCTGCTCTCACCCATGACCACGGGTTCGACGCCTCTTTCGCATTACCACTCCCTCGATCCCTCCCCTGTGCTGGCCACAAGCGCTCTTAGCTCTGCGTCATCGTCTAGCGTCTCCTTGACGGCAGAAGATGAAGGTAAGCACGGAAATTCGTCTACCCTGCTCCAGCCTCGAGGCATCTCGCGTTTTTTTTTGGAAACTTACGTGAAACGATCTGCCATGCGCCCCATTACAGAGAACATCACGATCACCGCCAGCCGCGCTTTGCTATCTAGACGCAAGGGAAAACGGAAGAGTCAAGAGTGAGTGCTTATTGCGCTCGTCTTTCGAACGACATGATCTGGTGGTCGATGCTGAAGAGAGCGCTCTCGTTCAGGGACATTCGCTTATTGGCCATCTCAACGCACATTACCGAGCTCTCCTATGCCATTTCCGATGTTCAGACGCGCATATTCGGTTCGTCAGTCGCATTGTCGCGGTGTGGACCCTCGCAGTACTTGCTGATGCTCATGTCGCTGCGTAGAGATACAAGAACTTCGACACAAGCCACAGGCAGAGGGAGTGGATGCCAAAACGACTGCTGAGATTGATAACGCAATCATGAACATGAATGAACGCCTGGAATCCATCGAGCAAGGCATGAAAGATATCAACGAATCCGTAACCCCATTTCAATCCCCCGAGGACAAGCCACTCAATGGCTCCTCCGAACGTGCCGTTATGCTCAGAAAGCATGCCGCGCTACAGTTGGAGTGGGATGTAGTGCAACAAGAGACCGACGAACTCCAGCAAGAACTCAAGGAAGATAAATGGATCACGGTGTTTCGCACAGTTACCGAGCAAGCAGATGGAATGATGACTAGTTTGGAGAAGGCTGTGAACCGATGTCAGGTGTGTTGACAGACATATCCCCGGTGAGTATGCTCATTCTCTACAGGATTTCATATGGCAAGTACACAAGAGAAATGATGAAAACCCATCCCGCGTATCGTTCGCCAGCTCTGTTCGCTCGGAGAAATCTCCAGTTAACATGGATGTATTCAACAACCTGTTTGGGTCCTTCCTGGCTAAGAAGGCGTAAGCCCACCCCTCATCCTCTCGTTGACAACATTGAACCATTGTCTCAGACACTACGTACCCGCCACCACGAAAGTCTTAGCAATCATGGACAATGGTGTGAAGAACCGAGTCACCAAGAACGGCGAGGCGTTACGGCGGCACGCAGAAGCGGCGAAACGGTGGCGCGTTCTTCAAGAACGGATAGAACGTACTGAGAAGGAAATGGGCAAAGTACGAGAGATTCTGACTCGCCCAGATCAAGCACCTAGCGAGACTGGCTCCTCCATGTCTGGCCACACTACCAGTGCCCACCTCGCGACCCCCCCAAGCACAAACGGGAAAGTTCGCGCATCAAGTCGCACAAGCACGCTATCAAGGTCGATGTCACCTTTCAGAAAGCTTGCTAAGAAGTTTGTGGGAACTGTCAGATCTCCTGCCACACCCCCTACTCTGTTGCCGGTTTCGAGAGAGTTGTCTGCAGCACCTTTGCCTTACTCAGAGCCGACTAAGACCAAGGTTGTTCGAAAGCAACGTTCTTCACTTTTTGCCTTCGACGGCAAGCGAGAGACGTTGCCGGTGGAGAAGGGACACAGACACAGCCAGAGTATGACACCTACATCCTCTCCTTCGTTAAAGCGAACGCCAGAGTCGAACAACATAACGATAAAGCCCAAGCCTACCAGACAGCCCTGGAATCCTTCAACGAAGGTCGAGGATGAAGGCATGGCAACTATCAAACCCACCACTCCGAAACGGCCAACCGCGAGATCGATTATTACCCCAGACCATGCACCATTAGTACTTTTCACACCTCAGCGTAGCTTGTCTCGGAGTTCCAATGCCTCTTCAAGACCATGGTCTCCTGTTACTTCGTCTATATCAACAGCCCCATCGTCCAATCCATCAATCCCCCCATTTTATTCGCTCACACCTGGTACACGGCCGCCTTCGCGTGCCCAAACACCGAGTTTAGGCACAACACCTCGTCGAAGACCTCGAACCCCAAGTGCGATTCCTGGTCCATCGCCGTACTGGCGCTCTATATCCGCAAAGCATCCAGGTGGAGAAGACAATGGTGACGAAGTCGATGTTACGACCCTCATGCAGCGCGCGTTTTCCCCGGCTCTTACCCATTCTACTTCGTCACCCGGTACTTCCAGCAATACACGTGCACGCACACCGAGCGGTGTTCGCATCCCTCCTCCACGACCCCCAAGTCGATCCATGATACCACTCCCCAGCGTGCATGTATCCTCTGACTCGAGACCCTCGTCCACGATGTCGTTTTATCGACCTGAAAGCCCGCTGACAGAGATTGGCAAAGGGTCGGCGTTGACGTTCAGAGCACAGACCCCCGAAGCGATGCTCAAAGCGCGAGCACAGCTGGTTCCTGTATATACCGGACTTGGTGTGCGTCCGACAGGCAGACCCTCCGTTGCAGGGGTCAAGGTACCCCCTTCGAGTTACCGAGACGCCTCGACAACACGCACGCCGTCGAGGGCTGTATCACGCGCGGGTGCATATACCCCATCCCTCGATGGTCCTACGAATATCTACGTCCCAGGGAGCCCCAAGGATCCGCTCGACACAGAGTTCGCGGCCATCGTGAATGCGATCCCCCACGGGCTCCTTATCGAACGTGTCGACCCGCCTCTTAAGACGATACCAAAGGAAGGCGAAGAGATCAGGGCCTCGTATGCCTTTTCGAATTCGCTCTCGAGGAAGGTTGTCACGTGTCGGTTGACGACCTTGACAAGATCAGGACGGACTGGCGGGGAAAACACCATGACCAAGAAAGTCATGTGTCGTGTCGGAGGGGGTGAGTTTGGTGTTTTTCGTACCCATGACAATGGTTGCTAATACGAATATAGGTTGGCAAGACCTTCAGCTTTACATGCTGAACCGTCAAGCAGGCATGTGAACTTGCGGATGTCCATGCATGTTCCGAGCGGAAGTCCGCTCCAAGATTGCCTCCGAGAACGACTATGGCTAAACTGTTCTTGTTATCCTCATCGCAAGTCTGGGTCCCGTGTTTCCCCTATCAGTGAAAGTAACGAACGATTCCCCGCACGAACTAGAATGCATCCCAACGACAACAATATCATTACAATTGTATTACGCCTTCATGCATGTTTTCTTCCACTCTTCTTGATCCTTTCTATAACTTTAATGGATGATACCTCTTTTTAGCTTCCTTCCTACATCATAACGTATTACTTTACTACGCTTCTACTTCATCGCAGTATCATGACAGTGTTCAGCGTTCATTTTTTTCTCTGACTACTTCGGGATGGTTTTTACCCGTATACTATGTCAATCGTCGCCGTGTTGTTTTGTGTCGCGCTAGCTATGGGAATCCACTTTGCAATGCTCTTCCAACAGTCAAACACATTGGTTGTCGGATTCCGGATGTTGACCAATCAAATGTTATCTTGCGACACAGTCACCATCACCCGACGATATCGATGCGGCATCTTTTTCTGTTTCTTCCCCTGTGACGTCTGTTGTTGTGCAACGGCCCACTGAGAAACGCATTCTAGTGTTGACATTATCATACCATGCTGATACTCATACTCGGAAATCTCTATCAGAGGTTCGCTGTAATCAGTCCGTTATTGTGCAACGACTGAAAAGTTTCTGTCATAGGCTCCACATAGCAGCGAACAGATGACATTCATCACGGTTGGTACAACAATGCATTAACGATTGTGAAACGCGTCTTGGTATCACGCAGAAAAGGGTGACACATGTTAACTCGAAGGCATCTTCAAGCAGGACGTTCTGAGGCCATCGCCGCTCCACGTCGCAACTTCGAGCAGGAGCTCGCGCTTCTTGTCTATAGCGGCAGTTGAGCGAAGTTCGTATAGGGTGGCTATATAACACAGGTATTTTCCGGTCAAGCGCAAGCAGGGAAAAAAAAAGGCAAGGAAGACGTACACAGATTGAACAGGAACGGCTCTGCGACGACCACGGAGGAAGGTGACGTCTTCAACGCTGCTTCGAGGAGATCGATGCCCTGTAACCCATCGTCGCCCGTCCGACCCTGTCAGTTCCCCCTACACTAATTTTCTATGTACAACACACGTTCTTACCTCTTTGATTCTTCCCTGACACAACAGCGTGACAGCGAGATTGTTGATCGCCTAAAATACCCGCATATACGCATGCATGGCACAGGTTGGCTAACGGTCAGCACTCCTCCGTGTTCTCGGAACACATCCTAGTTGCAATACACACCGTGAAATTCCCTGGATTTTTGGCGACCATCTCCCCGAGTACTTCCTCGGCACGCGCCCAGTCACCCGACGCAGCGGCCAACAATGCGGTGTTCATGGCGACGATGTCGGTCCCGTTAGCGGTGTTCCCTGCAGCCGAGGCGGCAATAGAAAAGTGATCCTCTGCTTTTTGGAGGTTTCCAGAGAGGAGGTAGACCCTGGCGAGGGCCGAATGAAGTGCCGGGGAAGGTGCCGGTACGAAGGTGGGTGGAACGCGGTGAGTGCAGAGCGGAGCGAGCAAGTTGATTGCCGCTTGGTAGTCCTACGAGCCCAGATGCAAGTACCAATGGCATGAGCGAAAGCGACAAGGAACCAAAAGAAAAAATGGCGGTCTGGAAGAGGGGGGGAAAGGCAAATGAACAAAAACGGTGCCTACGTTCATCTCGATCATCTGGCTCGCGAGAATCAGACAGACCCTCGCGAAGCGTTCGAGCCACATTGAGAGATTGGCTTCGGCTGCGACGAGGACGTCGTCTGATTCATCCT
>JBBPQD010000194.1:0-16166 GCA_038092355.1 Caloboletus inedulis
GTCCGCGATCGCGACTTGCGCAGGACCTGGCCCTGGGCGTTCAACGTGCGCGACAAGGACTCGGCAGCAGCAACCCCTTCAACGGGACTCAGCGTCGCCCGGGCAACGACCTGATGACCCCCATCTACCCGACCCTCTTTCCGCTCCCTTCGTTCCCTCGCTTTCGGCAGTTCACGAAAGATGATGTGTTCGTCGCGCGCGGTTTGGACGAGGTCGAGGGCAAGTCGGCGGACGAGCGGACCGGCGTCACGACCTTGGTCGACGAGAATACTGCCAGGGTCAGAGGTCATGACACGCGTTGCGTGCGCGATGGCTCGTAATGAAGCGCCCTGAGGAAGGCGCTTGTCATCCATGAGTGACGGGGACTGCATCGTGGACGTTTCTGTTCTCGGCTCGGACGGATCTGGTGAGGTCGCCAGCTGAGGTGCCGACGGGACCGGTAACGGTAACGTGCTCGCGAGAACTGGCGACGACGCCACGGACGGGGGTAGTCCATCTTGTACTGGCGGCGCCAACGACGGACTTGGGACTGCCTTGACCCCCTTGCGCTGTTTGGCAGTGCCATGGGCCGACGTGGTGGGGTTCAATATTGATATGCCGAGTGTTTCGAAGACGCTTTTACTATGCTTGCGACGTTGGGGGCGTTGAGAACCCCCTGGGACGGCTTCGAGATTGGAGTGGGGGGATGAATCACGTGAAGATTCTTTGCTAGGGGCTTCTTCTTTGATGACAAGGGTGGACAGCCCGCGAGGATGTTTAGACTTGCCTCTGTGGAGCCAAGTTCCCATCCATTCGCCGATGGAGGCTCTATCCTGTCGAGGAATAGCGTGGGTATGATCAATCGGAGCATCGTTATGTGATGGCACTGGTGCTTCTTTCACGGCCGCCGAGACTGATGATGTATCATGGTTGGTGACATCCCCAAGCTGTGATTCGGCATGCGCCGTATGGTTTGAAGATGGCAGGAATGTCGATGATGTGATGCTCTCGCCCACTGACCCCTTCTGACCCAGCGGCACCTGGTCCTCGAGCGCTTCCGTGAGGGATGTCTTCAAGGACTACAGGCAACACAACGTCAACAACATCCAGGATAACTAGATGTCACACGCACCGAAAGACTCTCCTGACGCTCGACGCGATGTCGACGTTCATCGTCGTCCGTAAAGATGGACAGTACAACACGTCGTGCGACCTCTTGTTCCGAAGGCAAAAGCTCCTGCAACAACGTCTCCGCGCGTTGCCTCCCAGCCGCCTGCTTCTTCTCTAATAATTTCCGACTTTCCTCGAGCTCGAGTCGAGCACGTGACAAATTGTAAAGGGCAGACGACAAGATCCGGAGGGCGGTGTGGTAGGGATGGGAATCGGTGTCGGAGGGTGACTCGACGGCGCTCAATCGTGCGATTGCAGACTGGATCGCTTCGTCCGAGTACTCGTGCCATTTGTGTGCGAGAACCTGTGTGGCGGCGGGTGAGAGCACCTCCGAGGGCCGTCGTGGTCGCGCTGCAGGTGCCGTCGGACTGGGTGGGACGAGGTAGTTGGTATCATAGGGGGGTGCGACGACAAAACGGGGCGGCTGCGTTGGAGCAAGCTGTGGGGATCTCTGCGAGTGGGCCAAGAGGGACGCAGTGGAAGGTCTCCGATGGAGGGTCTGATCGCCATCTGACGAATCCTGCCGTTCTGATTTCCCGAAGCCACGCACGCTGCTGTCCCAGTTTGGTACATGGTGCTGACTATCATTGCCCGTGTGTGTGATTGCGCTGGTGCTGGGGCTGGGATGGGCTGGGATGGAGGCGGCGTCGGGGCCCAACTTGTCGAGCTGGGCTTTGAGCGTGAAATAGGTATTTTGCGGCTTCGATGTAGATGCATTCTGCGCGTTCGCACCGTCCTGGGTAGGTGCACGCGGTCGACGACCTCTCGACGTTGGTGGGACTTCGTCTGGGGAGAGCGGGTGCAGATGAACCGGCGTCGATGCTTGCAACGACGGTGAAGCCATGGCACTGTGTCGATTGGGTTTCTTTTACGCTCCAACGACCATGTTCAGATCGTGGACGAGAAAGACTCGATAATACTCGAATGCCACTTGTAGCCAGGGTGAAGGAAGACCGTGTGACCGCACTGCTCTATCGAGAAGGGCCACCAGCCCATTCCTTGTTCTTCACCGTGCGTGCGCAATGGGTTGGTTCAGCACTTCGAAGCCAGACGTCTCTGCTGTCTCCAGAGATGACAGGAAGCAATGCTGGGAAAGCAGAGACATCTATTTTTCCTGTCTCGACCGCGCTGGCGTTCTCGAAGCCGGGAAGGAGGGGAACGCATGTGCCAAAGAAAAGTCGCGGTACGAGGCTAGTTGTGCTAAAAGTTGGGCAAGTCGTTTTCCTCCTCTCAAATGCTTCTTCGCGCGACACCTCCGCCGTTTTTCACTTCTCTAGATCGAATATTTTAATAAACGCCGGATCTTGAATGAACAGCAAAAGGATCTACTGGCGCAGTCGAAGATGCAGGCTCAGACGGCCAAACGAAAATGAGGTTGATGTCGGTTTGCGAACGGACAGGCTATCCTGCGTTGATGTGTTGATATCCCTACACCTACGCGATTCAGAAACATGACAACGTTGGCGAGAAAGCAAATCATTGTATTTGGACATCCTCCAGAGCCTCTCTTGATTGCGATGATGACGGACCAAGGTTTTTCATACTTCATTCATCGGCGCCCGGCACCCGTCTCCCCACAGCCTAGCACCCACGCTATCCGCACGCGCAGTACATCTTTGCGCCTAGCCACTCATCCTCCGCTACATATCAGACGAGTCATGGATAAGCTCAGTCAATTCATTGAGGCATCTGAAGCCTATCGGCGTCGGGCGGCTGCCTTTTTCGTGACCTTGGTCGTCTTTTTTCAATGATGCTGGCAGTGTGTTTCACATGTTTCGATTTCGGTCACTATCCACTATCTCCTGCTAGCCCCATAAAGGCATGGACTAGCGCCATTATTTTACAGTTTCGTATCGCCACGGACTGGCACACGCACAGGGGACGGAACACCATCGATCGACACGCTGTGGCCTTGTGGGACGTCTGTCCCGACACAGAGGTAACTCAGCCGCAATGATGTCGAGCAAGGATCCGTCGGATTTTTTAAAAGAAATTACCGCCTTTTCTTTGTGCGAGGGAAATCAGCGGGATTGGATCAAAAACGTATCAGGTGCATCATACGATTATTGAATATGCCCTCCCCCTTTTCACTCATGGGAAACGAGAACTCGGCATTGCATAGCGCAAACTAAATTGGGGTGGCCTTCTGATTTTTCTCCCTTGATGATCGCAAATTAGCTCCGGAACTTGGCAAGTCACCATACCCATTTCGCTCCTATGGAAAGCCACCGGCGGACCCCGGCGTAGGATGGACTCGACCGTTGAACGCGATGGGAGACGTGTGGCCACCCCCGCGGTGTCATTGGACTCATCCCCATAAAGGTTACTCCCACTGCTAGCTCTCAGCGATCTCCCTCCATGGTGCCCACGCCTTCGGGAGACGATAGGTAAAGCTTTCAGCTGTATTTTCGATGCCCGCGAGTTCTCCTCGTTGTATTTGATGCAACCCAGAGATATCATTCACCAAGCCCGCGTGATCTGGGCCCGCGTGACTGCGATCAGTCGATCATATCTTTTATCTAGCTGACTCGATTCCTGCCAGCATTGCAGTGTCACCGCCTTTCTGGTAAGACCCGGGAGCTTTCCTTTTGGCTATCCAGGCTTCTTAAAGCTTCCGGGGCGGTACAGGGCCGCCTCAATGACTGCACATCCTCACGACCCTGCTGAGATAGAAATTCGTCAGGGATACATATAGCACGAAATCCGATCGAACTACCCGCTCGTTCTCACCCTCGCGTCGAGGTGCTCTCCTCTGTTGTTTAATTGGCGCGTTCAACCGGGTCACTCGTACGCTCTGTCCATGTCTTGGTTAAAGGCAAAGGATTGGGCGACCGGTGTGGAGTATTCGACTTTGTTCCATTCGGGACTTCGGGCCATTTCACGAAGGCCACGTGCCTGTCGTGCTCGGGCGCATTCGTCGAGTTCGTCCTCACAGGAGAGGAGTTCGAGTGGGGGAACATCTTCGACAGTGCCTCTCTCCTCTCGCTTCTTCAGGCGGAGCACAACGCGGTCACGTCATCCAAGTTCGGCCACGTCCATGTCCACAGATTCGAGTCCGACACCTCCGCCACATGCATCCAGAGTCACGCGCCCGCGCCCGCGACCATCGTCCATGTTTGTTCAACCGACGAAAGAGATGGCAGATACATGGTCATCCAGGGGGGATGTCTTTGAGATTGGGGAATATCCAAAGTTCCCGTAAGTCCCTGGATCATTCAAACATGCCAACGCGCTCATGTTCTGGGACAGCGAAGAGGAGCGTCGCTGTGCGGGGTATCTCGTTCCGCAGATCGATATAGATGCGGTGCGCTCCTTGGCGGGGTCGCGGTCATTTTTTGTGAATCTGGGAGAGATGGATGCAACTGCGGTTCCATCGGTAGGGGAAGAGTCGTCCCTCTTGTTGTCGAGTGATCAAGATGGATTCCTGCACCATCCAATTCCGCGACGTGGACGCTCCGTGTCGATGCAAACAATGCCTCTCCCGTCACGCCGTTCGTCGGTACACTACCGCACGCGTGAGACGAGGAGGGAACGGGGCGACTGTGCGTGGATGCTGGAGGAATCAAGTCCAGAGCTCAAGGCGTACGAGCTCGAGGAAGAGGAGGAGGAGTTACGACTGGACGACGAACGCTCGTCGGACGTGGCAGACTGGAGACAATTTCATGTCGACTGGCTTCAGGCTATACGTTGAACAGTGTATTACATAATCCTATTATTACCACCAAAGTACCTGCTTCTCGCGTTTCATTCCGCTGCATTGTCTGCGCACAGATCGGACCCGATTCCGGCGCTCGACGAAGCAACCCAGTCGGTCATCCTCATCGACGACGACGACCAACACAATAACAACAATGCCTGCCAAGTACTCGCACGTCAAGAAGAGACCCACAGCGGGACACAAGAAGAAGTCGCCCAGCGCCAGCTCGACCAGCGTCGTCGGATCGAGAGACAACCCCAAGGACAACCACAACCACAATCACAATCGCATGCCCACCCACGTCGACCGTGGCATCTCCAGCGCCATGGCCGCAGTCTCCCAACTCGAGCGCGCCATCGCACGCATATTTCTCCTCCGCTTCGAACAGGACATTGCCCGTCTCTTCTCTACCCACCTCTACTGCGTCGCCCTCATCCATCTCCCCACCTTTGTCATGCGCTGTATCACTGTCGGCGGTCCAGGCTGGGTTGCCCACAACGCGGACTGCGAAGACATCAAAGACTTTTTCCGCTCCGTCGTCGGTATGGAACTCCGTCAATCTGGAGAACGTGTCGCCACCAAGAGCGTACTGTGGTCTTACACAGCCCTGAGAGACTTCGTACGCGTCCCTCTTCTTATTGGTTTTTTCGACCGCCTGAGAACGAACCCTTGCTGACGTGGCTGTCCCGTTGGGATCGGCTAGGCGCTGTCGAACAACATTCCCGTATGTCGTAACCGTGGCCTGCACTCGCTGCGTTTGTTGCCGTATTACGATGCCCTCAAGGTGCACCTCGATGTCTTGGAAGCAATGCCCCATGCCGCTTTTGCAAAGCCACCTCACTTGGGTACGCTCGCCGAGGGTCTCGAAGCGCTAGAAGAAGCCTGCGAACTCAAGTATGGCGAGAAATCCCTCCTGCGGTCGACCCCTCCGCCCGGCTGGGACCAGCATTGGCGCCTCAAAGTCCGTCTTGGATATGAGCGCGTCTCACAGACGCTGTGGCGCGTCGCGAGAGAGTTTGACGTCAGTGGTTACGGGAACGTGCTGCGAGAGAAGTTGACGACCAAATGGTGTGATTGTGGGTGTTCGACGGACCATTTGGGTGAGGTGTGTGAGAAGACGGTGAAGGAGGATGAAGAGAATAGTGGGGTTCGGTCGGGAAAGCAGAGGGAGTGGGATGGACGAGGTGAGCCTCTTTCAATTTGATATCTGGGGTGGCTAGACATATGTGTTGTAGGGAGCGGCGTCCATGGATGGGAGACGGTGGAGGAAGAGGACGTTTGGGATCTGGATCTCGACTTTACGGGGAACGAGTCCGAGGAAGAGGCAAATCCAGGATCGACAGAACCGGAGATGACCATCGCCGAGATCATGGAGGTGCGCTATCTTAGGGCCGAGAAAGAAAAGGAATTGGTGTGTCTTTAGGATCTCGTTGCTACCTTGGGGTGGTCCCTGACAGTTCCGTGGAGGGCAACGTTGCTTTTCGTCGCGGCGACTTTGAGACCGCAGTGAGCCACTACCAAGCAGCACACACGGTGGAGCCCGAGATGCCGCATTATCAGCTCAACATCGCGGCAGCGTATTTGAAACTTAGCAAGTAGGCGAACTTACTCCTCGTTGTTTCACTCCTATCAAGTTGTCTTTCAGTTGGATCGAAGCGGAGAATGCATGCTCAAAGGCGCTCGGTCAACATCGAAGCATCAAAGGGTATTATCGGCGAGGCAAAGCTCGGCGGATGATGGGACGCACCGAAGAGGCGATTGAGGGTGAGTATGCACGCAGGTTTTATGACAGCATGTCTCAGATTCCATTCAGACCTCCGCGCGGCGCTCAGGATACAGCCGTCGAGCACAGAAGCATTGGAAGAGATGCTTTCTCTGTTACCGTCACAGTCGTCTCCGCCACTCACCCCGTTGTACCCGGACGAAGCTACGTCTTCCTCCGTCGGCGGCACGTCCGCTACGCCACGCAACACACCCCTGTCCAACCACAATAAACTCCAGATTCCGAAGCCCAAGTCCCAAAAACAACTCCCGTTTGCGCGTACCAAGGCAGACGACAGAAAGCTCAAGATCATGCCCATTCCCGTCATGTTTGAGGTGCCGGAGTGTACCCCCGGAGATCCTTCTTCGACATGGAAGTCGACGCGCGCACAGCGGGTGAAGAACGTCACGACCAAGACGGAGACGTTCATCTGTCCGAGTTGGGAAAAGTATACTGTCAAACAAGTAGGATAACGGAGGTGGGGCGTTTGTGGCGCATCGAAGCCCAAGCTCTGTTGTTCTTTCTTTTTCTCTGTTTCTGTTTCTGATGCTGTATTCAAACGCGCGTTTTGGGGCGTGTTTTCTGTCATTCCGGACCGCCTTTGGTGCTTGACGTTGTATGTTTGGTAGTGTGTTTGCGGGTGTCAATGATCATGGGGTCACCGGCTATAATCGTGGTGGGAGACCGTTTGAAGCTGATCCCAGGCTTGCCATTTCACCCCATCCATGCCTGGCTGGACGTTGGTGGACACTCATCCAACCCAAGGGCGCACCTTCCAACGTCCTCTGGACGTGTCCGAACTCGGCTTTTTCTGGGATGGCTTCTTCAACGGGACTGCAGATAACATACAGCATTTTGAGTTGCGTCTCTTAAACGGTTTTCGGGATGCACATTTATTTTCCGTGGCCAACATCGTGAGGGCGTGGGTGTCTACAAAGAGGCGTTACCCGCTCGTGGGGGCCATCGTGCGAAATGACAGCGCTCCACTCCGACTCAGAAACTCGGAAGTAGGGGCTGGCGATGGCGATGGTGGCAACAACAGCACAGAATTTACGCGCACGTCGGAACCCCACTTTGTCGTCCGGGAACGCGACCTCTCTGGCCTTCGTCCGCACGAGATCGTCTTTGGGTGGGTAACCAATGCAACGGAGGTGCAGCAACGGATGACTGCGATCTTGGATGGTCCGCGTCCGCTTTCAGAGGAGCTACTGGTGCAGCTATATGTCTTTCGCGAGACCGACTCCAAGAGGACGGACGTCCTCCACTTGATGACGTTGATGGCACATTGCGTGACGGACGGGGTGGCGAACAACACGTTCGCGCGGTGTCTGCTGGATACCCTCGCGAGGGGCAGTGGGGGCTCAGATCCAGACTCGGAGCCCCCTCAGGTGCCGTTGGAAGACAGGTTGGCGATGGCGGTCCCCTTGATAGAGCTCGAACCGATGCATGTACGCTCGCTCAGTCTGGCAAGACGACGGTGGCGAAGGGCGGTCGGGGTCGTGATATTTCAGTTGAGGATGGCCAACAAGCAGGTGGGTGTTTTTTTTTCCTCGCGCCGAAGACGACCTCGATGGGAACGTTGATGGGTCTATTGGTCATTCATGTAGGGTGGGCATACGCTTCCGTGTCGTCTCACGCGCTCGACACCGCACGTCGCTGCACGATCTGGCCACGTCTCCACCTCGCTCACGCACGGACAAAGTGCTGCCGTATTTGCCAATTGTCGTCTGCACGACATCACATTTGGAAACGCCTACCTCGCACTCGCACAAGTAGCGATGACCCGAGTGCTCTACCGACGGTACCTACGTGGCGAGATCTCCGAACAAGAATGGGCGTACCGAAAGAGACAACCATACATCAGTGGGGGTCCGCTCAATTTACGTCCGTATCTCGACAAGACGTGGTTCGATGGGGGCGGTGGAGGCGAGTTTATGCTGTCCATCGGTTTCTTCTTTTACGAGCTCCCGTTCATGACGATGGGTACGACGGGGGAAGGACACCAGCACCGCGAACACGATCGGGAACGCGTTCTGTCGGATGGCGCACCCCCGTTCTCGGACCTCCTCACCTTTGACCGATTCCTGCATCGCGCAGAGATGGTCAAGAAGCAAGCGACGGCGTTTCTCAGCCATCCCTTGTTCTTCGAGATCGTACGTGCGGCGAGTCTGTTACGCGTCGAGGGTGTGCGGCTCCGTGCTCTTCAGTGGAAGAAGCGCGTCGAGAATGGCGATGGCGTGCATGTGAACGAGGACGAGGACGAGGTGCTGTCGGTCATGGACACGCCCATGGTCTGGGCTCATGGGGGGTCCAACGTGGGTAACGTGCGTCTTGATATCCCTCTCCCAACCACCCCATCCTCACCTCTACGCTGTCCCTAGATGGATTTAGCATCCCCGTCTGAATACCCCTTACCGCCCACCCACCCACTCTCACCCTACGCTTCCGTTCCACATCCTATGAAAGCAGGCTATACCACCCCACCCTCGTCCTCGTCGACCCCGACAAACATCGCGGTACAATACACCACGACGCATCTCCACACACGTCCCGCGGAACTCTACCTCGGCGCATCTCGCTCGCGTGGACGGCTGAGCATGTTTGTGTTTTATGACCGTAACGTGTTCGAGGACGGTGTCGTGAGGGAGTGGTTGGACGACGTTGTGGAAGCGGTGTTGTGGTACCTCGGTCGGACGCGTCCTCGGCGGGGTGGTCGCGGTGGTGGTGATGGTGCCAGTAGTGACGGTGGACAAGTTGGACCAGGCAAAGGTGTACGAACTCGCTTGTGAACGAGGTTGCGGTTCGAGCGTGACTCTGCAGTCCGCACACACATTCGAGATGGAGAGGGTACTACCGGGTTTGTAATATACTTGAAGGACTTTGATGTGCACGTCGCAGCTACCCACCCTTCAAGGACCAAGGTAGATCTCGCCTCGCAGTTCGCACTTGATACCATCCATTGTCCAGGTCCCGCTACATTGCATTATATCATAGCTGACCGTCCCCCGAACCTGAGGTCTCAGTCCATCAATCGTACACATGTCATGCGTATCGAAGAAGCAAACTTTGATGTCTTGTCATGTTCCTAAAAAAAAAAAAAGGCACATCTAGTCCCCACATTTCTCATGAGGCACATTTCATTTCTGAACCAACCCGACGAGAGTCACCAAGCATCATCCATATCGCGCCTCGAATGATTCCAGATACCCCACAGTCCCGTCAACGACACAGCTCAATCTCCAAAAAAAAAAAAAAAGTAACATCTTTTTTGCAAATCCCTATTTTACTCCTACTTTTTACCTGAATATCGCAACCATGATCACCACGAGATGCATCAGATGGGGAGAAGGGGGGGTAACGATAAGAGTATGTATGTACCACAATTGAAAAAAAAAAAAAATGCCGGTGATTAGCCAAAAAAAAAAAAAAAAAAAAGAGGGCGACAAAAAGAAAAACCACGTAACATCGAGCCTTGGAGGACAACGAGACACAGACGAGAGAGGGTCTAAAAAAAATTGTTTGGAAACGGACTTGAGTGGTCGAAACAGATCCCCGTCTCTCGGCCAAGTCACTTCAGTGGTCAGTTCGGCGACCTGACGCTCTAGACCCGCTTCGCCCGCTCTGGAAGCCCAGCGATCGGTCTCGACCCCGGCGACCCCACACCCACAGCACTCACGCCAACACGCTCAAAACCCCCCATCCCCTCCCCATCCTCCATATCGTCCCCATCCACATCATGATCCCTCCCCTTCAAACCCCCCTTGTCCACCTTGACACCCTTGGACTCCCCACTCCTTCTCTCAACCATCGCCCGCTTCGAACTCGAAGGTCCCAGCGTCTGCGATGGATACCGCTTAAACGAAGGCCGAAATACCTCGCCGTCACTCCCACTCCCACCAGTCCCCGTCCCATCGCTCGCCTCGCTCGACGCGCGCGAACCGGGTTCGAAGGTGAGGGAGGTGGAGGAACCAAAAGTGATCGAGTGTGAATGCGAGTGCCCGTGACCATGCGAATGTGAGTGCGGATTCGAATGCAACCCAGACATGGACATGGAAGGTGGAATCGGCAACGAGATCGATGCACCCTGCATCGGGGGGGGCTTCACCACACCCGACACAGGTGCATGTGCATGTGACGGGTGATTATGGTGTTGGTGACAAGGTTGCTGCTGTGAAATAGGCATCGTGAACGCCTGCGCCAACGACGACGTCGAGCTCGAACTCGACGGTCGACTGATGCCTTGATGATCCGCTTGACCCGCACCTGCACCCGCAGCAGCAGACCAAGAAGGAGCCACAACGTCTCCCGTCCCCCCCATCGGTGGACTCCCATTCAAGCTCGGGCGCGTCCCTCGTCGTCTCGGCACAAGGTTCAACTTGAGCGACGTATTCCGCGCATTTACAGCCGCCTCATAACTCCTCAAATCCTCTGGATTCCCATGCACCGTTGTACGCACCGCACCCCCGCCCGCACCCACTTCACCATGCCCATTCACCATCAACGGATGGCCCCTTTCCACCGTCGGCGTCACGCTCGGCAACGACGACACCCTCACGCGCCGTCGTTGACCCGACGGTGACTGCGGCATCTGTGGGAGCAACGATGGTTGCGAAGCCGACAAGTCGAGCGCCGCCGTCCCTGATCCGCTTAAAGGTGAGCGCATGTACGTTTTCCAGGCATCCTTGAGTTCCCGAGTATCCACTGCATCCTTGCTTAATCTGGGCGTGGGTAACGCGCTGGGCGACATCCCACGGTCGCGACCTTGGTGTGGATGGGCAGGTTGCATACGCGTCGGCATGGGGGTTGAATTGGGCGAGGTGGGCAATACACCCATACCGAGGGTGGAGAAGAACGGGACCCCATCAGAAGAAAGACCAGCGAGCGCATTAGGATCATCGATGGACATGAGACCAAACGCAGAGGAGAAACCGCCTTCACCAACGTGATGCGTTTGCTGGGGCGGAGGTGGCTGAGAAGGCTCAGATGGACCAGGAAAAGATGGCGCTTGAGAGGTGGGTATCGAGCTGCGACGTTGAGGTTGCAGGATATGTGGGTCGTGGGTTTGCCTCTGCATCTCCTCCGAACGAGCGTCGTACATCTCGCTCCCCGAGAGGGGAAGATGTACGCTCGAAGAGGCAGCACTGGAAGGAACAGATTGCGAGGTCGCACTACTGCTATCGCTACAATCCAAAGACACCCTCCTGGGGCGGTAGGCAGAGCCAATGAGACCGGCACCATAGAATTCAGGTGCAAATGAAGGCCGTTCCGAGGATGCGATCGAGTGTGTCCTCGCTATGCCATCAAATGGCTTGGTATCGTCCAAGGGGGGGTAAGTTCCAGGTTCACCCCAGCCAGGGTGCCAGTTACTCGATGGTGATTGGTTTTGCTGTGTGGCGTAGATACTCGGGAGCATCGTCGGAGAGCTATTGGAAATTATGGAAGGACCAGCACGTCGAAGGAATTCGGCCTGTGCAAGGTATTTTGCAGCCACATCTGCATCAGATGCGACGCCAAAGGGAAACTGGGACATGTCTGTAGCCGACCAATTTGGAGGGTAAGCAGGGTTAAACGTAAAGGGGGTATTGAAGATCTGGTCCGAAACGGGGAAGGAGCCTAGAGGCGGGGCGGACGGCGGGGGTGCGAGGACGAAATCGTCGAGATGGGAGGACACCCGCGAAGAGCCAATGCTACCATTGAGGGAGGAGGAGGAGGAGGAAGGGGACCGTGGAGGATGATGACCGGGACCGCTTGGAGCGGTTTGCCGGTGAAATTTGACATACGTACAGCGACACTTGCGGGAAACGCATTTTGCTGCAAGATCCGGACGGAAGAGGACACCCGGGCATGGAAAGAGAACAAAAGGGCATGAGCAGATGGGATGATGGGAGAAAATGGGGGTTACGTACAGCATGGGTTGCACCCATCACATGGGAGACTAGACTGGACACACTGGTCGCAGGCCTGCTTGGAGGTGGTCGCACGAGAAGTGGCTGCAGAGCCCTTTCTGCGGTTTCCAGGTGTGGTATTGGGCGAAGGTTTTTCGTTGGTGTGGCACTTG
The DNA here is from genome assembly GCA_038092355.1 of Caloboletus inedulis. Taxonomy (NCBI): domain Eukaryota; kingdom Fungi; phylum Basidiomycota; class Agaricomycetes; order Boletales; family Boletaceae; genus Caloboletus; species Caloboletus inedulis. Next base: position 12,667 of record JBBPQD010000194.1, read on the forward strand.
TTGACGTGGCGGGCGAGAAGGTCGCTAGAGCAGGGGTGAAACTCTGAAACGGGCAAGTGGAGAGCGGCGTACCTTCTTGCAAATTGATCTCCACAGTATTGGCATTTGTAAGGACGATCGCCGGTGTCTGGATTGTGGCGACAAGTGAGCGCAGGGGGTGGAGCAGGAGAGTGAGACGTACGTGATCGCATGTGCCGTGCTACATGCTGAGGACGAGTGAAAGTTGCTTGGCAGACGGGACATTTGTGGTCACCGCCCATCGTGTGTGAGGTTGTCTGTGGTGCTGTTGTCGTTGTCGTCGTCGTCGTCGTCGTTGTGGTCGGCGATGCTCAGCGGGCGGACAGAGAGTCGCTCGTTCGGTCGCTCGCAGTTGGTGGATCCAACTTGTATATATTTACCCTATCAATCAATCCAACCCCAGATCTCAGATATCGGTTGTTGCCGACCTATGATGTCATGGGTCCAAACGCACTACATATTTCCGTGTACAGAATTGGAGTCTGGTAGATTCCCTTCTTTGCTGCTTGTCCACCCACCCACTGACCGTCTCACTCCTTCTCAGAGACGAGACAAGACACACAAAAAGTGACATTTACCGAGGGTTGTCAAGACGATGAGAGAATGACGCATTTTGATTACGCCTGTTTACGCGAGATTGTGGCGGAGATCAATCCGCTGCAAACACGCACATTGACGTCAGAGACAAACAGCCCACTGCGTCATGATCACTCACCTCGGCGCAGCCACGGGCACGAAGACCTCTGCCTTGGCACTGCAGAAAGGGGTCAGCGACAACGTGTCACTCCGCCACGCCACACCGGGAAAACAATAGAAACGGGCGCAGGCGTGTCCCCTTCATACAACGGGTCAGCGCCGATTTGCAGTACTATTCCTGTGACCCTCATGAGACCCAATCACGATCTCACGGAATCAGCATCCGCAGTAGCGGCACGGGTTCGATTCCGCAGCATTCCTCCCGGTCCCACGATGACGGGAACGTCGTGCTGCTGCCCGTCGCTGGGCCCAATGGGGGGAAATTGACTGACGTAATGGGGGTTCGGCCATGCCACCGTCGTCATCGATCTTCACCGCCGAGAAAGGGGGACCAATCGGAGGCTGGCCGTTCTCTCACAGCCCTCCGATCCCGCCCGATCTCACACGTCATCGCACGAGGCAAGGTCATCACTCACGGTGTTAGATTGTCCACCCCGAGATACTTCATGTCCACGGGGATGTAGTGCTTGTTCGGCAGCTTATAACTCGCTCGGTCCACCCCAGCATTCTCCGATATCACCCGCTCCCCCATCTTGAATAGCGTCGCCTGTTTCGCCATGACAGCGTGTGAGTCACCGTCACAGTAGCCGCACGCACCTGCACACTCGCACTCTCGTCCGTCGCAAATATTTCAAGCGTAGCCGTCCTCGCACGTTCAGCAACGCCAAGCGCATCCCACACGGATCCTGTGGCATCCCCACTGTTCTTGGGAATACCAAAGTCGAGCAACTTGGGGTCAGTCGGAATTGGAATCGACACCGGCGCAAAGTCGTATTCGAGGTCGACAGAGGTACTGAGAATGCGCTCCGAGACTTCGGCAAGGGTCGTGTACTCGTCACGGATGAATCCTTCGAATGCGGATCCAGTCGACTTGAGCACTACATAACAAGAGCATTGGCAATTATTAGGATAGCCACAGTGGTCGACATACCCAACAAGTCAGAAATACCCGCTGTCACCTTGGCCACCAAGGTCTTGCCATTCGTCCTTTCGAGCTACAGGGGATCATATGAGCAGGAGCGGAAAGGGAGGGGAGTATATGCGCCTATCGAAACGACAGCGCATGTCGAGTTTTATACGGAAAAAGACATTCCACTTGGCTCCAAGGGCTAGACCTGGCTCCATGTGGAGTGGACACATCAACATCATTCGCGTTCCGTCGTACGTGGCCTGCTCCACCCGGAATGCCGCCAGGTGGAGCCGTGTTTCAGCGCCCCCGAGCGACATCCCCCCTAAAAATAGACGACACCCCAAATCCAGACTCACCGCGACCTCAATAACCCGCTTATCATCTCCATCCCGATGGAACGCATGCGTGTGCGGCTTGTCCTGTCCACTCACGGCGATGCGTGACCAACGAAGCTGTTCAATCGTGATAAAGACTTTCTCCAGGTGCGCATATTTGGAAAGGACATGTGTGCCAAGGTGGAGCCCAAAGTGTTCCGGAACTAGAATATGGTCCGAAACCTTGGCCAGGTCTGCGTACCAGTGAGGCGACAGAGTGACGACAAGAGGAAAGAGACATACAATAGGTGATGTTCTTCACTGTCGACCGATGATAGTCAAGCTGGGTATGAAGAGAAGTAGAAACGACGTACTAGAATCGGTAGCAACGACAACCGAGTTATCCGCCTTGATGTATCTAGGCCCAAACCTCAATACCTACATATCCCCGGGACCAGAGAACGGGCACTCACGAAGCGTCAATGGCACCCTCGACGAGCAAGGTGACATTGTATTCCACGATGTAGTGCACGCCATCGCTCTCGCGCTTGACGCGCAGGACGCGCACCTTGTCTTTCCCGTAGCGTGCGGTTGTAAGGGCGACATCGACGGGGGTGTGGGTGGACATGGTGAACTGGAATCGGGATCAAATGAAGCTGGTTCCCAACGACGAGTGTCTAATATCGCAGATAAGATGAGTAGATCAGACAAGGTACATGCGGGTAACTCCGCCACATGCTGGATGAGAATGATAAGAACTGATAAGGACTCTCTCTCTCCCAACGTCTTCCTTCCTTCTCCCTCCCTCGCGAGTGCGGTCGTCTTGCGTGTCCAATGGTCCTTGAAGCTTTGAAGAACAGAGAACAGGGCATCCATCCTCGCCCTCTTCGCTCGAAATCTGAAAATAATATTCTCTTCCTGTGCAAGGATACCGCAGCCTGTGAACGCGCCGATTTCCCATCAAGGAAGTACCCTCGTTCCCTTGACTACAGACTACCTTCATATGATCAGAACGACTGTCCTCTAGTCTCGAAATTTTAGGTCTGGTTTCAGGGAGACTAACGGACCATCAACAGGCGTCTCTTGGGACCCCAAAGTCGACCAACGGCCAACGAGGATCCCCAAGTCTATGAATGGTTTATCCTAATATCCATTCTCATACCCACCGGGTGTACAGTATGGTCCGGGCCCATCCTCTCCCAGCCATCCACGCCGAGCTGGATGCTGGCGGGACTAGGAAAGCGACGAATTGGACTGGGGTCGAGAAGGCCATTCGGACGCATCCGCCTTTGCATTCGGAGTAGGTGATGACGGCGTTTGTTTTCGGACGAGGGCTTCAAGTTCAATCTCATTGTCGCGGTTGATGTCAGGCTTGTATGGAAAGCGGGACAACCGTGCTCCCAGAAAAGTAATTCTCGGCCCGAGGGCCCAGCTCCGAAAGAATACTTTCTCCAGACGGACTTCGAACACCCCAAGCACTTCAAACCAGTAAATAATTTCTC
>JBBPQD010000195.1:0-16154 GCA_038092355.1 Caloboletus inedulis
CGAGCCGTAGATGAGCGCGAGAATAAAGATAGCTGGACTTGTCCAGTCGGTGAATTATTGAGCACTGTCCACTTACCACCCGAAACGCTTACCGTATTATACACGTACGGAACAGAGACGGACACGGGTGAAAATGGATGGACGAGGCACGCTAAGGCGCTGTTAGAGTGGGGTAATGAAGACGTGCATACTGATACAGTGGTGATTCAAGAAGCATCGGGAACCACGCACACGAGTAGTGTCTCAAACCAGGGATCGGTGCAAGCAGACCTGTCTGTGAAACTCGTTCCAGCGGTGGACGGAGGGCGAATACATGCGCGGTGGGTGTCGAGCGTCCAACGTGCGTCGTCCATCATGTCTGTGGCGTGGGAGCAGTGCTGGACTAGAGCGTTGCCAGTTGTTGTCCGCCACGCTCAACTAGATCTCACACTTGGGCAAGCAGCCCCCATCACCAACAGCGGCGTCAAGGCCAGGCTTCTTTGCAAGGAAATTTGACGGCGCCCCAGGTTACCATCTTACCGTCAATTCATCAATTATTGTTTCTGACTTTCGTTCTATCTCGCTCGTTCTGTTTTCACCTCTGCACAACAACCACTAAATTCACAGCTTACGGTCTCATCATCCAAAGGAACTAAGATATCTGTCGAGCATCGCGATTCGATATCACGGTCACCCTGGACTTGTTCTGCTCGTTTGAGCCATGGGAATTTCGTTTGGCTCCTTCGATGGCGTTTGTGGCACCGCTGCCCTCGTCATTTGCCCGCTCCTTGGCACATCCGGTCAAGGCATAGAACCAACTTGCTACTCCCGCAACGTGCAGGTTGGATCGACTTTGATTTTCCAGCCTTGTGAGTTCAACGTGTTTCCCGACCCCTGCATGACCGCCTGAAGTTGTTATTGCTGGCAGCAACATGTTTTGTGCACATCGTTGCCATAATCATGACTGCAATCATGATCTACCACATCCGTTCAAAGTATACTGCAGTGGGTCGAAAGGAGATCGTCATGTTCTTTTGGACGTACATGCTCATAGAGCTTCTCGCTATGTTCCTTGACTCCGGCGTTATACCAACGGCGAACGCCAGCTATCCTGTATGTCAAACACACCTCCAGTTGAAGAAGTAAATTTAACCAATCCTATCAGTGGTTTGCCGCAGTCTATACAGGGCTAGTCGCTGCGGCATATTGTTGTCTTCTGGTCAATGGGTTCGTTGGTTTTCAATTTGCGGAGGATGGTACTCCCCTCTCATTATGGGTAAGTCCTCACGAGAATGCAGTAATCTCGCTTCTCAGACCCAGCCGCAGTTTCTCCGATTATCATGCCTTACTGTCTTCGGCATTTCATTTTTCGTCGCCATTGCCACATTCAAGTCGTTCGCCTCTTTCTCTCCAACGAAACCTACGGGGCTATTTGTGGTATATCTGATATGGCCCATCCTGTGTGTTGCAATCTACACATTATCTCAGCTCATTCTCGTCTTCCGAACACTGGATGACCGATGGCCGCTTGGTGACATTATCTTTGGCATCGCCTTTTACACCATTGCGCAGGTCCTTCTCTTTGCTTTCAGCGTGACAATATGTAACGCCATCAAGCACTATCTCGATGGTTTATTCTTCTTCACGCTGTGCGTGCTTCTTAGCGTGATGATGGTTTACAAATATTGGGACAGCATTACTGTATGCCTATTTCGCTCATCATCGTTCGGACCATGGATACATTGACCAACTTTGCCTATACAGCGCGAAGACCTCGAATTCTCGGTCGGATCCAAGGCTGCCGTTTGGGAAGTCAAAGATCCGCTTTTGACAGCTGCTGCTGGAGACTATGATGAGGACACGACAAGCAATTACCATGGTGGCGGTACGGCGGCGAGCTTGGTTGGTGGGGTCAGTGGAAACCAGTATTACGGTGGAAAGGGTGGCTATCCACAAGGCGGTTATGTCCAGCAACCGGCCTACGGTGGCGCGCCACGAGGCTACCCACCCACCTCGGAGAGATATTGAGCATGAAGAGGGTTAAAGTATGGACGATCTTCCAGCTTGGTTTAGGATAGTGGTTGGAGTGCAAGGACTGATCGTACTATTACGGTATTCCTATTTTACGGACGTTAACCTGAGTTATCCCGTTGCATTATCAGATTACTTGGAGGCAGATAGATTGTTGCCTGGGTTCACTAGTGGTCTCAGCTAATGTGTACGTGGTTCTCTACAAGTCTAATGAAAAGTAGTGCCATATTGCGGCGGATAGAATAAGGTGAGAGCAAATATTGACTCGTGTTGTAAAGCTACATGTTCCTTCGTCTCGAGCCTCGAACAGTCCCTAGGTAAGAACACAAGTTGCTAGCTCGCGCTTTCGTCGCCACTCTCTGACCCGGCCTTGGAGTGTTGCTGACCGTTTAAATAAAGCATACGTTCACGACAAGCATGTCCTCCATAGGACCACAAATTCCGGAGCATCTTCTCTCCACCGTCTCTGCTACTATAGATAACGATGCTGCAGAATCGGACGAGGATGACTATACACCCGCGCTCCCTCCCGAACTCGCAGCTGCTCGTAAAGCCACCGGACCATCATCAGGGCCTACCCCAGGGTCTTCGACACGATGTCGTTTGCCATCCCCACCACCCCCACCTCGAAGAGTGATCGGTCCCGCGCTCCCGACTGCGCAACCAAACTCAAACTCGGACTCGGATTCAGATTCGGATGCCGATGTCGGTCCACAACCGCTCCCCGCAGACCTCGCAACGACGACGACACACGACATATCCGGCGTAAAGGAGTTCTTGGAAAGGGAGGCGCGTCGACGGAAGAACGTTGAGGAGGCGAAACAACCCAAGAAACTCGTCCGGGAAGAATGGATGCTTGTCCCACCGAAAGCAGGGGATCTCCTCGGTTGTGCGTTTCTTTTCTTTTCCTTGCCTTTTTTTCTTCTTTCGTCTTTGTGAAAAATCGCAAAAAAAATGCTGATGCGAACTGACAACTATGTAGCGCTCGACCCGACAAAGTTGAAGCCGCGACAGTTCGGGCGTGGTACGGCACCTGCGAGAGACTCGGACACGTCGCTCTGGACAGAGACGCCTGCTGAACGACAACAACGGCTCGCAGACGAGGTATCGGGTCGGAAACGAAGAGCGGTAAATGCGGAGCCGGTGGAAGACGTGGAGGAGGCAAAGAAACGGCGGCGGCGAGACGCGGAAATACGCAAGGGCGTGGACGAGCACACGGTGCGTTTACGATCATCCATTCGTTTTTCGTTTCATGCACCCTTGTTCAACTCATGCGCCCCTGTGCAAACAGCGCAAAGCGCGAGGCGCTGCCCTTGTCGATGTACACATTGAACGTGAGGCTCAAACGAAAAAGGACACGGACGAGCCTCCCCCCGCCATCTGGGATCATTCACGGGACATGTCGCTTGGGGGACGGCTTATGGATGACAAACAACGGCAGAGACTGATGCAGGATGCCAAGGGCCTTGGAGATCGCTTTGGGACGGGTAAAAGTGGGGGCTTTTTGTAAGAAAAAAAAAGTCTCATTATCAAGCAAATGATTGTGCGATCTACTTGTCACGATCAGTGTCTCAGTGCACACTCGTAGCTCTGACCAATTCCTGTTCGAATCGACACGTACAATACTGCACACGTGGAGTCCGAGCTTTGTATGTCATAGGCTCGTCCAAATGAAAAAGGTGCCCTCTGACCATGTGGTGGTGGAAAGCTACCGACAGGTTGCGGTGTGTCACTGGCTGCAACCCATCAAAAACCCGCTCGCCCCGGAATGGCACAAGGGCATGTCAGCGCGCGAGTTTCACGATTCGAAATGACCGTCTCGAGATGGAAAAAAGGCCCTTTTTTTTCTTGTGTGTGTATCAGTCATCCACCGCCAATCGATATACTTCAAACGCGAGGGGTGGGTGGGCCTGGGGGGTGTGGGGTTCATATCAAGATCTTCGGACACGGAAATGGAACGCACGTTTTGTTAGTTTCGACGGGCAAGGGCTGTGGCAAATCAAAACAAGGGTGCATTATGTAGGCAGTATATAATACTGTGTGGCTCTGGCTCTCCAGTTGTCACGGGAAGCGGATGACCTCTTCTACAGCCGGACCCACCGTATGTACTTGAGGCACGTCGCGTTTTCATTAACATATGAAAGACTTGGGAATAAAATAAATAAAAAGCAAAAACTGTCAGGTTGTTAGGGTTTGACAATCTGGATCATGAAGATCAGACATACCCCGACTACCACGGAGTAAGACGATCGTCGGTGATAGATGTCTGCTGCAAGTGACAAGTGACGGGTTTCCCAATGGTTCAGATTCTCCGTCAAACAAACGCAAAGTTTCAGGAAAAGAATTGACTATCTAACGTAATTAGGAGCAGACAGGGGAGGTAGCCTTCGGAGTTTGAATTGCTAACCCAATATTCAAAGGACCCTCCATCTAGTATGCTCAAACCACAGTGCTGGCTTTCTCAAGAGAATTCCCATATGATTCTGCACACACGGATCGTATGCTCGAAACCAGCACCAATTCGTACCTCCTGTCTTCTGAGCAACCAGTCGAGGGGGAGTCGGTATGCGAGCAGCAGTAGACTTTTTCATGACAGGGAGCCTCTCTCCCGATAAAATGCACTCTGTTCATTGCTTCTGACTCTGTGCCTTATGAGAAAGTCTACCGTACCCTTGTGACATCAGACATGTATCAGGCAGATAGTTGGCACTTCACCAGTATAGTTTTTTTTACGCCAATGAACTTGTCAAATATCGTAAGTAATAAAGTAGCGTACCAATTTCTCGCGCACTGAACATTAATATTGCAGCCCACAAAAAATGACGATGGAACAGGATGACATATGCACATGGAATGCCCCAACGCATGTGTAATGCGAGCGTCGCTTGGTACTGACCAGGTCTCCCCGTGATGTACATTCCAGCGTGGGCACCTCGCACGACGCCAAATCCAGCCCTCAAGGCAACGGCTCTCGACTGCTCGAGAGCTTGTTCAAATGGATGTATACATCCGTCCCGAACCCGTCCATGGAGATAAGGCGCAGATCGCCACCAAAATATCTTGCATACTACACATGCCCAAGAACAAGTGAAAAGATGAGCGAAAGTAGGAACCCGAAGACGAACATGGAGAGATGACGAACCAATCGAGAAAGTGGTAGGCCATACCCAAAACCTGCCATCGGCGCTTGAAAGTCGCTCGCGTGAAAGTCTTGGTCGATGCTCTGGCCTGCCATAGTCGTATACATATATGTCCAAATGAGCGGGATACCACTCCTCGGAATGCCGCCCCCCTCGTCTGATATCTTGATCGTAATATCTTCACGGCCTTCAACTACAATAACTTTGATGGGAGGATATCCACCGCTACCGCTCTTTCCGGTGGCAGATTCCTTGACCGTACGATCCTCGTAGTCAGCGCCAAATCTCTCTACCACAGCTCTCAACGAATTCTTCAACAACTCAAACATAATATGCGAGAGATGTCCGGGCACGTATGGGAATGTCAGATCAGCGGGACAGATAAGCTGAACTGGCGGTCCGCGGAACATAGCATAGTGTTCTTCGCAGACGAACCGAGCATTCTCGATGGCTTCTTGCAAGATATCGTGCACGTTCTGTTAAATTATGCCGTACGTAGGGGGCAGGCGACAGGGTGAGACAGGAAACGGGTGAGCGGGGAGGATAAGAACGCACGGCTTGTGTACAGATAATGCCGACATAATCCTTGTGTGGTTGTTGGGTATTCAATGCCACATCTTGATGCAAGTCAACAACATTCCCAAGACACGGAGGAAAGAGCCACTCACGTTGTCCAATCAAGAACCGTATCCCAATTCGCGACATATAGAACCTATCCAACCATGCCTGCACATCACCTCCGCCGTGCCCATACGCAGACAGTCCTAGTCCCATACCAGGTTTAATTCCCTTTGCCCTCTGCCACTCCAAGACCCCCTGTGCGACAGTGGTAACCGTCGGGTCATGTCTGCGCTTGATAGCTTCCAGAAGCTTGGTAAATCTGGCATTGTAATCGTGGACCTCGGGTGGATAAACATGAGATGGGGTTTGTGCATAGTAGCTGCAGGTGTGATGGACATGATGAGCAAGAATATCATATAGGGAGCACAGACCGACCTTCGTTCGGCAAGAACACGCAGCTTCACGGTCCCATTTCGGAATCCACCTGCCCCATTGCCATTACCGTCTCCATGTGGCTCAGTCCTGCCCACATAGACCTCATCATCATACGCCGTACCACTCGCAACCCCGTCCCCATCGAGGTAAGACGTGATGAAGGACGGATTGGGCTTGCTCTCAAGGAGGTGTGTGGCTTTATCTTGCTTGTCTGAACGGGAAAACAGAGGTTGACGTGCAGCAGGAGACAGAGAGAGGGGCGGAAAATTAATCAATTCCTGCAAGACGGGTCGCCTCTGTTAGTAATGGGCTCATCCACGAAATGATTGGATGAGAGTCGGAGAATTTCACATCTATTGCAGAATGTCTGGGCGAGCATATGTTGACAACCCACCTCGAAACTCTGCGCATACCAGTCTTTTACCTTTCGTATGGACGACATCTCACTCAAGTTGTGCGGGAGTTCATCTAGCTCTTTGACACGGTGAGCGAGACGGACAGGGAGTTCATCTGGATGAACGGTCACGTGATAATTGGAGGTCAATCGGAAACCCGAGGATCTGGTTAATGACTCACCGGCTAAGAATTGACTAGCCTTTAAAAGCGTGCCTTGACTGGGATGTTGTCCAAAGAGGACCATTTGTTTGAGGGAGACTGGTACATAAGGTTTGCGTCAGCACGAGCAATAGAAGCGGGAAACCAGGACGTGGTTGGCGCGACCAGAAAACGTGAAAGGAGTCTAGATCGACTCTGTCCCAACACCTCGTGATTTGAAGCAGAATTGTAGGCCGTGATAAACATTACCTCACTAGATGGCCCGAACTCCGCGGAATGCAAGCAAAGCTCAGGCTGACCTTGAGCCAACCTGGTCAGCTTGGGAGTCGGATGTACGAGGCGTGCTCTGTAGGACGGACTGTGTTTCACAGCAGAAATGCATTCCACTCCCAACAGTAAGAAGAGACGGGGTACACTGCAGACAAGGAAGGCACCAGGAATGGAAAAGGAGACTGACCTCCTGTCTGAGGAAAGGATGCGAAATGATGTATTTTGTCCCACAGTGCAGGAGAGATGCGAAATGCAGCACTCATGATGCTCTAGGATAATCGAGCGCCGATGAGTTGAGGTTGAGTGAGGCGCGCAGATAATTATCGAAAGCTATAGGATTTAGATGTTCGTGGAGAGCGTAACATGCGTCTGCAAATCGTCGAGGGTGCGTTGGAGAATCGTCGAGAGGAGAGAGTGGAGTCAGCCCATGCAAAGACTATGTCATGAATCCAAGACAAGTCAAATCATAACTTGGCACGAAATGCCAAACCGATCTCGATTCACTAATCACGTGACTCCCAATCAACACTCCCCTGTTAGAAGTTGGCCCAATATATATCTCCTCCTCCTCCTCTCCTTCCTCTCTCTTCCTCTCTTATGTAGTTTCATTTACATTTTCTCTCTTGTCTTGGCCCTTGCTTAAGCTTGTCTTATTTGTCACTCTAGTTGTTTCCTCTTCCCATTGAGCTGATGAGGTGTCATTTATACCTTTAGTAAGCATGTTTAACTGAATCAATCAATCAATCAATCAATCACTCCTGGATCCATCAACATGGCTGGCCCAGTCATCTCTGGCCCAGCTCGTATAGCTTTACAGTCACTCGACCCGGATGAAATCGCATTCCTGCAAGACCTTCCAAAGGCTGAACTACACGCCCATCTTCACGGTTCCATCCCTCTCCAGACTCTGCGGCGTCTCGCGGCCACCTTCACTCCCTCCCCAGACGTCGGGGCCGGCGTCGCAGCCACTATCGCGCGACTTCAGTCCGCTGTCGTTCTCACCGAAATCTCGGATTTCTTCTCGCTCTTTCCTGCCATTTACGCCCTCATCGCCACGCCCGCCGCACTGGCTGAAGCTACACGGGACGTCCTGGAAACTTTCCTGACTGCTCAACCCCCGCCCTCTGGTTTCGCATTCCAGCCTGCAGTGGAATGTAGCTATCTTGAACTCCGCTCAACTCCTCGAAAGACGTCCCATATGTCCAGAGAGCAATACCTCATCACTGTGCTCCATCAAGTTCGCGCTTTCCCCGGTCGTGCTGCGCTGATCGTGTCAGTCGACCGTCGAATGTCAGAAGCGGATGTCGAGGAATGCGTTGACCTTGCCATTAAACTGCATAAACGGGGAGAGCCTATCGTCGGGCTTGATTTGTGCGGCGATCCTCTCGAGGGTAACGTGGACATGTTCGAGAAGAACTTTGAACGCGCGCGAGAGGCCGGATTGGGTTTGACTGTCCATATCGCAGAGGCGAAACCCACAGAGCACTCCATCGAGTCGTTCGTTCTCCTCTCCTGGCACCCCGATAGATTAAGTCACGCGACGTTCCTTGAAGAACCACAGAGAGAAATTTTCTTGGCAGATATACCACCGTCAAACATTGAAATGCCTCGGATGCCTCCTCCAAATGGCCAAGTCCCTGATCCAATACTCCATCATCATAGGATTTTCTATGCGTTGTGGAGGAAGCACCTACTTCTACTTTCCCGGAAGTACCAGGAGGCGGACTATCACTTCGATTCCCCAGATGACCCGCAGGAACACGCGGCACGCGAGGTTGCAAAAGAGATACAGTCTCTTAGGGAATTAACCGGTGGGCAGTATAAGCCATGTATTGAACTCTGTCTCAGTTCGAATTTGTTGTGAGTCGCGCCAGTCACCTTTCCTGTGATGCCAGAGCCGGAGCTTCGCTTTTCCAGGTGCAAAACCGTCGCGCGATTAGACGAACACCATATAAGACACTACCTCGTGAATAACCACCCAATCGTGATATGTGTACGCGCGTTGTCCTGTGATCTTTCATCGAGCCTAAAAGACTGTCGCAGACGGATGATATTCTTCCCTTCAGGACCACTCTGCTTGCGGAGTATGCGCTTCTTCTGGCCAAGCCTCCGCATGGATTAGGTCTTAGCTGCAGTGAAGTTCGGAAGATAGCAGAGATGGGCATGAATGCTCGTTTCATGAGCGGAAAACAGGGATAGCTCATAGTTGCCTGATCTCCTGCGCTTGTAGCACGTATGGGTCATGCTACTGAGCACCCTGAGGGATACCATATTTTCTCTTGAATGGTTGTATTGAATGAAGGGGTAAGAAACTCCCAAAACTTTTGCTTACTGGAAATTGTGCAAACGCAGGAAGTGCATTGTTTAAATAATTCCGGGTCGTGAACCCATTCACATGCGTAAAACACTTTTAGTGTAAGATCACTACCCCAAGTCAACTTTACGTTGACGGAGTTGCCCGATTCACGAAATATAGATTTACTTCCTCAGATGCCACGTCCACCCGTAACTTCGAGGGTGTGGCCGCTCACATAAGATGCCAGTGGCGACGCAAGGCTGAAATCGCCCGAGTTAGCAACCCCATCATGTTCAAACGCCGTCGATTCAAGGACACTCACAAAAGCATCGCCGCGGCAGCTTCGTCCGCTGAAGCCCCTCTGCGGAGTGGGATATCCGCATACGCACTGACACTCTCTGCCGCACGTGCCTGTGCACCCGGAATACCGAGTGCGACTTTCTTTCCTTCAATCTCGATCGTCGCCCCGTCTTCTTTCGCCGCTGTCAACCTACGTTTCATTCAGCATCGCTCTCTTCGGGCACCATTATCGGAGGAAAAGGCACCTCGTGTGAACGAGGCCGTACGCGACGGTGTTGGCGCGCACACCAAAAGAACCCCACTCTTTTGCGATCGTCTTGGTGAGTCCGACCACTGCGGATTTGGCGGCGGCATAGTTCACCTGACCGACATTTCCATGGAGACCCGAGGTGGAGGAGACATTGATGATAGAACGATTTTCCGGCGTTCCGCTCTGCCAAAATCATCGGAAATTATTTGACTAAGTCTCTCTGTCATGTTGACATGTTGCGGAGACGACGGACCTTGACCCGGAAATATGGAGCGGCTGCTCTTACGAGGCGGAAAGGGGCACGCACGTGAATCTTCATGATAACGTCGTAAGCGTCGTCTGGCATGGTGTGGAGCATCTTGTCATAAGTGAAACCAGCTAAAGATCGTGAACCGTCATAAGCATTCCCCTCAAAACAACACCTTGTCGTACCGTTGTTGACGATGTGATTGATTTGGCCGAAAGCTCTGGTCGGAGGGCGGACCATGAAAACGCCCCCGCGTATGCTATATCACGAGATACACTCACTTGACCGTAGCGTCCACGATCGTCTGGGGGAAATCGTCTGCGCCGACGTCGCCTGCGACAGCGATCGCGTCTCCGCCCTTTGCTTTGATTTCCTCCACGACGGCAGTGGCCTTGCTGGCATCGATGCTAGCGTTTTTTACGAGGTCAACCAATGATATAACGCATGCATATCCTGGGCTCACTCGCTGACGACGACTTTGGCGCCCTCTTTGGCAAAGAGCAGCGCTGCACTCCTGCCTATGCCCTAATTTTTGGCCAAAGAAAAGGACGCCGAAGTTGGGCTCAATCCGACGCATTGAACTTCTTTTGAACATGAACACACCTGTCCGGCCCCTAGAATATGAAAGGAGTTGCGCTTTCAGAAGTGCCCCCGTACGTTCCCGCCGATTGGGAGGTCAGATGGAACGCACCTGTGATGATGGCAACTTCTCCAGCCAAGAGGCCGCGGCCGTAAGCGTTTGTAATGTGGCCCGAAACCTGTGCGAGACGACTGGCCATTGGAAGTGGATTGGTGTACAAGGATATGTGGATACAAGCCAGAGGGAGGGACGCAATCAGCGTATAAATTCGTGGTGGGAATGTTTACCGTTTCGTTTCACTCGGATCGGGACACTTCATACCCGACTGCTCCCCATACATACACATGTCATGGAATTAATCCCTCGAGCAGGCTTGTGATTTATATCAAGTTTTGCTGAACAAATTTAAGAACGTTCAAGACACCCCACTATCTGCACTACAGTCGAAACCAAATAATTTTAAGAGGATATACCAATGAAATTAAATAACAGTAAGGGTTACCCAATGACCACCTCTAGCACGATGCTCAAAGACTCTCGGCATACTTCCCCATCACCTCTCTGAGATGTGCCTCGTCCGCGATTCGTGGGGTGAAACAGGCATCAAAGGGGTTAGGATGCGCAATAACGCCATCGACGAACCCCTTGACATCGATGGGCGACTTCGGATCTTGCGTAATACGGAAGGACCACAGGAGAAGAGCCGCATTGATGAAGATGGATCGGTTGGCAATGTGTTGGCCGGGGCAAATCCTATCCAAGCATCCTCGTTAGTTTGCATAGCGACAAATTAAGCTGAAGTAGGCCGCACCGTCGACCGAACCCGAAACTGGGGAACTTGAGATCATCGCGGATTTTGCCCTCACTGTTCAACCATCTTTGTGGATCGAATTTGTCGGGGTTGGGGTAAACTTCTGGGTCACGAGAAATAGCCCTAATCAGCGTGATAAGTAATTTCATAGACCTCGCTTTCGGATTTGGTGCCCACCAATGGTTTCCAAATACAATGGCACCCTCAGGGATACAGAAGTTCTTCTAAGAGGGATTAAGCATGCCTAGTTTGAAATTTAATTAGCTGCAAACTCACGTAAGGGATGTCCGTTAATGCACGATGAGCAAAACCTGCATTTGCGTTAAAACCCACGACGCTTAGCGAGTTTAAGCAACGTACCCAATGTTGTCACTGGTCTCCAGCGGAGACACTCGAGCGTGAACGCCTGAATCTGAGGGAGAGCATCGTAGTCATCGAAAGTAGGAGCTAAGCAAACCCAGTCAGCTCAGAGCCAACCCGGTACGTAGGAGATGTATACCCCTGTCACGTCCGATGACGTTGTCCAATTCATCCTGCACGATATCCTGAGCCTCGGGGTGGCAAGCGGCAGCCATAACAACGACCATGATCGCAACAGCAGTCTATTTCCCAGGGTGAGCTAAAACTTTCGAAGAGTCCACCTCACATCACGTACGGTGTCTGAACCAGCGCCAAAGAGGGAACCTGCAAGGTACGCCATTTCTTCGTATGAAAGTTTGTGCGTGTCTTGGTTCTCAAGGAGATATCTGACAAAGGAAGGGCCAGCTTCGCCCGAGTTCTGTAAACGAGTCAGTGAGCTACGGGTATGGTTACAATGAACTGATTGTTACCAGCTCCCTGACTACACGATCCAATTGATCATGGAAGAGTTTCGATTCCTCCTGGCGCCAAGTCTCGAGGTAGCTCGCGTAGAATGGAACATATTTCAAGATCGGATACCTCTCGACCAGCAGTGCACCAGGGCGCATAAGCATCTGGAAGCGCTTCAACATCTTGTGGATCACCATGATCTCTGGAGCATTCGTTTCGGTAGGTGTAGATTTGCCATAGGTGACACGCAAGATGACGGCGGCAGCATATCGGTTGGCGTGCGCTTGGTGATGCTTGGGGTCATTGAGAATGTCGAGGATAACGTCCCGAGCTGCTTGCATCTGGATTGGTGCATATGATTCTGCAGCCTTGGCTTGGAGGTGGGAGTGTGCGGCCCTGCATACAGGATATTTCAAGCCTGGGGAGTAGATAAGGAAAAGATGGATTCACCTGCGAAGCCTTCGGAATTGCTCACCCGCGGGGGCGAGAATCATCCGTAGTCCACGTGACAGGATTTCGCCCGCCGCAACCGCGCGAGGACGGTCTGCGAGCAGACCACCCTCTTTCTCCATGATGTCAACTGATTCCTAACGTTGTAATTTTGCGTCGAGACACTCGAGTTTTCGTAAGAACGTTCACTCTTACCTGGTGCCGCCCAATGATGATCATGGTTCTGGGACCAACGCGCAGCGAGATGACGGGACCATATTGGTTGATCCATGCGGCAAACTGCTGCGATTGGCTTTTACGATTGACGCTAGTCAGCCTGGGAAGCTATCGAGCTGGCGAGTTGTACATACTTTGCTCTGGGGAGAGCGTTTCCGAAAAGCCAGTGTCCAGGAGGACCGGGCGGTAGCGGAAGGCGCCGCTTGGTTCTCAACTTTGCACGAACGGCGCCGCAGGCGAGAACTAGGGCAGCGAGGGCGGCAAGAGCCTTGACTTGAAAGGCTAGGTCAGACGACAGATTAAGCATCCTATGCAAAGAGTGCGGTACAGGGTGGATGAAGGGGAAAGAAAGAAGCCAAGTAGTAAGTGCTTGTGTCAGCAAAGCTGTTTAAATGGCCGGAAGGAATTAAGAGGGCCAAAAAGAGTTTTGGCTATACTGGACTATGCTGACTATGTGAGGGTTTTGTTATCACCCGGTCGCGATGCCTGACCTGAAATTGAGGGATAGATCATCGCCCGTGCGGGCTGGGACGGCCAGGGGCAGTGAGGCGCAAGCATTGCATTCACTGCATTCGAGGTTAACGCGTCGTTAGAGGCGACAATGCGGCCTATCATTACGTTTGCCAAGCCAGCAAAGGCTTATATGCAGCATCGTGTACTGGTCGGCGACTTTGATTGATATGCTGGGACTATCGGGCTATGTACGACTCGACTGTTGGCTCAATCGTACAGGGACAAAATGGTGACATCGGATGAACTTGCGAGAATCTATTAACACTCTGGTGGAGTTGAGATGGACCCCACGTACTAGTAGTTTGAAACAGCTGTGTGCCAGTCTAAGCTGCATTCGTCCACCAGCAACGTGGCAGTTGTCAAACCGTCACCAGTCTAACCGAGTCCAACTGTCGCACGAGAGAGACGGAGAGCGAAGAATCAATCAGTCGGTATCGTGGCCATTCCGATTTGAACACGGTCGGAGACATACTCCCTCCGGTTCGTGATCTCGCAGCAGGATCGACAAGACCATTGTTAGGCCTTGACAAGTCTTAGGATTTTGAAAAACTTCAAGTTGGGCTCGAGTCTTATCGAAATGAGTTGACATTTATGGCTCATTCGTGAGAACATCAAAGTTGGCACGCCGCCTCAGCTCGTATTTCTTTCTTGCCGGTCATCATTCTTACTCTCCTTTTCTTTCCTGGACTCTCTCGCACGAGTCCTCAACGCCGACCGTGTTCCCTTCTTTTCCCCTTTCTCTTCTTTTCCTCACTTCTCTTTTTCGTTCTTGCGCAATGCATCCCACCCCGCCTGATTGTGTCTTGACACAGGTCAAGCAGTTCTTCAAGGGTCTCTCAGCTAAAATACGGTGAGTACAATACATCATTTGCAGGCAATTACCCATGTACATACTTCCCGGAGGATCGTACCCTTCCTTGGATGTCAACATTTGCTGACGAGACTTCTCAGGCACAACTCCACTCCCGACCTCCCAGTGACACAATACCACCACTCTCCTGCGCACGATCTCCCTTACCTTCCGGCAGAAATCTGGTTGATGGTCCTCCGCGAAGCAACAGCCATGTTCCCAGATCCCCTCGACATCTCTCTCGGACTTTCATTCCTGGAAACCCCTTGCAGCGTTGAAGACTACCACACGGCCATGCGTGTAAAACTCGATTTGGCTTTGGTCAACAAAGCATGGAACAGATACATTCAAGAGTATCTGTACGAGTTCGTCTGGATAAGTAGAGCAAGTCAGGCCAAAGCGCTCGCTTGGACTCTACTCACCCAGTTCATCGACGGAAAACCATCCAGCGGCCAGTGGATTCGCCGACTACACATGGAGACACCCGCGTTGAAGCGTTGTGCAACCGATGATATTCGCACCATCCTCGATTATTCCCCACATCTCGTCGTTTTTTCCGATCATCATGCCATACGGTGCACACGTTACCAGGAGTTCAATGATGTGCGATGCTCTCCAGAGCAGATGGTCTCCGCACTTGCCAGTCCCCACAGGAAACTACGGAAGTTGTCCCTCACAAACTACAGCGATGATCCGTTTCCATACCATATATCCCCGACGCTGAAACAAACGGCAGCGAATTTAGAGTATCTCGAGCTTTCCTCGTCCAGTATCCCTGCTGTTTCTGGACACAAGCTCGCAAAGTCGCTCGTCGTTTCATTCCCCGTTTTGCAGTCGCTCAAATTAACCCTGGACAATACGACTTTCGCAGTCATTGCGAGGTGGAAAATGCCCAGTTTGCGTAACGTATCCGTCGTATCTTCCGATTTCGGTTATGCTGGCCGAGGCTTTGCCCTCTTCTTTGCTGCTCATGGGAAGAAAATCCACCAACTCGAGCTCGGTCACTCCTCTTCGCTTGTCGTTGAGCACCATTTAACCCTCCAGCCCCGTCCTATCCAGCAAATACCCCTTGCAGAGTGGTGCCCGAACTTGAAAGAATTCATCTGCTCTGCCGATGCAGAGTGGAACTGGCGAAACCCTGACTGGATTGCACCACATGTCTTACTTCCTGATCATCCTCATCTAGAATTCATTGGCATTCGCGATATCGACAAACGTCTTCTCGATGATGCTGCATCATTTCCATCTGACATTGAAGATGACGCCCCATTCTTCCCCCTCGCGGAACAAATTTCGTCTCTCCTGTTTAACGACGCATTCCCTTCCTTGCGATACATCCGTGATCTTAGTCGCGCCTCACACTCGATGCGCGCTGGCCTTCGTCCGCAGATGAGGATTTTGAAATTCTGGTCCAAAATACTTGCGCGGTGTGGAGAGCGACAAGTTTGGCTCGAAGACTTCCGTGGTGTTAACATCACTTCCCGAAATCTCAAGCGCGCGGGACTTGCGGAGGTATGAAGCGTTGTTTTCATCTTTTGCCGTGGCCCGCCCGAATTGCCCTTCTGCCATCATCTCCATGCGATTGATCCTGGCTCCAAGGACTTGTCTATGTCATTCATGCATACCACTTTCTATCGACCTTTTCTACATCTCCAGTGTATATTGCCAATCCCATCCCACTGTAGCCACTCGTCATATGCATCTTTCATCTCCATTGTTCCTTTTTTTTTTTCGCTTATCATCAAACGTTCGTTATCACCTTCAACCAAACGAGCACCGACTCACTAGCCATCCACGTTACATCTCAGCTTGGAGCTGTCCTCTCTTTTCTTTTTTTTTTTTTTTTTTTTTTTTTTACCC
>JBBPQD010000196.1:0-16046 GCA_038092355.1 Caloboletus inedulis
AGGTCTGAGTTCATATCAACTCTTCCGAGCTTCCTTGGACTTTTTGTGTAAGTTCCTTGTGCTTCGTCCTATACCCATCCTCATGCAGGTCTGTCAGCCAAACAAGAATTTGAGAATGCACCTGTATTCGTGAGGTCTACCCATGGACACAAGGTAAGTGGAAGAGTGATCTTTGACACAAGGCTCATGGCTATTCATCTAGTTCTCACCAGAAGAATACTCATCCAATCATTCTGCTGTTTTTGTCGACGCAACTTCTACTATAAACCACCTGGTCGATGTTCCTTTAACTTCTCTTGACATGGTACAGTTGGTTCCTAAATATCTGCCAACACCCAATAACACCTTCACCCAAGCTTCGATACGATGCACAGCAAACGCTCGAACAGCTGAACGACCCTACTAGCATAGATGACGTGTTTGCAAGTGTCTTCCTTAAGGACCAAACACGCCTCTCAAAACGCTGCGATGCGGTTATTCGGCAAGTTAATCATTACTGGTTGTAAACGTGGTGTTTGACACTGTACAGGGTTGATCTTTTGCGCGTATCGAAATACCGATCAACGTTCGAGTTTGTGGAGTATGGAACCCCGGACAGCGCTCTTCTTGCAGCATTTTCGAGGATCCTCCGACGAGGTCTTGGGGACCGCGTACAAGCTGTCGCAATGTTTCACCCGTCATCGAATGTACGAAGTATTTCCGAAATGTCAAGTCCTCCACGGATATCTGCTATCTATATCGGGCTCATCTACAGCCCCGGAGACGCATTTAGGCTTGTTGACCATGGTCCCGCCGCTGAGGAACAAGATACTGAAGCTGCCAAGGAGTTCCGTCAACTGTGGGGCCACAAAGCCGAGCTCCGTCGATTTAAAGACGGTCGTATAGTCGAGAGTGTTGTCTGGGAGGTGAAAACTTCCGATGAGAGAGCGCACATCCCAGCGTTCATTGTCCGCCATCTCCTACATCTTCACTTTGGAATTCCGGTCGCGGATATTCAGACCATCGCAACACCCTTTGATGCGAAGCTTCGCCTTCCAGATGTCCTGGCAAGTCTTCACCAACATTCTGGTGCAACCGTAGGATTCAAGGCTGCTTTAACTGCTTTTGATGGCATAGTTAAGAATCTTAAATCCCTGGATGAGAAGCTTCCCCTCGCCCTCTTGAACGTTAGCCCCGTATCCGAGTATCTCCGATACACCAGCACCTTTACCCCCCTACCCATCCCGCTGTCTTCCTCTCTCGCACTTCCCAGCCCGCTTCGGTACCTTCCTCAGATTTCCATCGTCCTCGAATTTGAGAAATCTTCGAAATGGCCGGACGACTTGCATGCCATCCAAAAGATTAAATTAGCGTTCTTCGAGACAATAGCATCTGCTCTGATGACAGCCAACCCTGGTCTCCGCGCAGCTGTGCATATTGAACATCCTTGCGACTCAGACATCCAGGATCACGCATCTCTTGAGATACTCACTCCCGAGGGCTGGTCGTTTTCTGCACGAATATGGCATGATCGAGAAGTAGTCTTACTCGAACGGCTCATATCATCTGTTAAAACGCTCGTCGAACCTCATCTTCAGCCCTCCAAAGATCAGCGCACGGCGAGTCGTGCCTTGGATCTTTGTACTCGCCGTTTTGTCCATGCTCCCAGACATCATCGCGCCATCGCCACCCTTTCCCATCGGTACATAGCATACCCTGGAACAGTCCGTTTGGTCAAACGCTGGCTCGCATCCCATTGGCTTCTTGGGATCCATGTATCAGAGGAAGCAGTGGAAGTGATATGTGCCCGCCCATTCGTCGGTACAGGTGTAACATTACTCGACACGGCTGTCGGTGTACCAAGGAGCAAGGAGCATGGGTTTGCACTGGTAATCGAATTTTTAAAGGAGTGGAAACCCGAAAATCCTTTATTCGTCCCTCTGTATGAGGATAGCCGTCCGCTGACGGAACCTTCCGTCGTAGCTGTCAGCTCGAAAGAAGGTGTATGGACTATTTCAACTTCGGAGGACCCAGGTGGTAAGATGTGGACTTCAAGTGGTCCGGATATCGTAGCTGCGCACCGTCTATGTGCGCTAGCGAAGGAGGCTTACAAGATCCTACGGGAAACTGACATTGATCCACACAACGTGAAGGTGGGAATCACGTTCAGCTGGTTCAGTTGTGTGCTTACCACGTCCTGCAGCGGCTTTTCTCTCATGCAACAGATGACTATGATATCATTATCGAACTTGATCCTACTGTATTATGCAGGTACTACCAAAACATCGACGCCGATGAGTCGGTATGGTCGAAAGGTCGTGGGGATCATGCCGCCAATAGTGACACAGTGTCACGCCCAGGGTTTGATCCAGCTCGCATGTTACTCGATGATTTGCGGGTGCGCAATGTGTTCTTCTGACTATATCTGCACAACCTGATCATTTTAACCAGTCAACATACTCGGACACGCTACAGTTCTTTTTTGACATCTACGGCGGACATCGTATCGGTGCGATCTGGCTCTTGAACGTTTCTGGAGTTCGTCCATTCAGAGTTATGGGAGGTTTCTCAAGCACGCCAACCACGGAGGTGAGATCATCTATGTTTACATACGCGGGTGATTCATCAAGTTACAGGGGGGAAAGTCGAAGGAAAAGGACAAAAGAGACACCATTGTGCTCAATCGACAATCTGTATTGGATGAGATTGAACGGTTGGGTACAGGTCTCATAAAAAGAATAACCGTGCGCGAGAAATAACTCTAGGCTATACATGCGATTATTTCTTTAGCGTACGACATCTCTTACCGGAAACGGAGCGGACAGAAAGGAAAGTAGTTACGAGAGAATAGCAGTCTCCTTGATGATTGCTTTTGCCGCTTCGGAGCGGGGAGAAATGGCATAAGAAAAGGATTTGGGGTGACTGAATCAATTCGAATGAGCGGTGACCACTCTCGCACTGGAGCATTACACCTACCAGATCATTCCGGACTCGAATGCTGCCTTGGTCTCAACTGGATTACCGTTCTCATCTTTGCCAGGCCGAATGTCAAAAACGGTGAGGATGCATGCGATGGAGATCCACAAAGTTGCGTCTGCCATGAAACGGCCTGGACAGATGCTGTGCACGGGGACATCAAGAACTACAACGGGAGTAAAACTATATTCAAATTACCGTCGTCCGTAGCCGAACGCCGATGTTGCAGGATCGAGAACTTCTTCGTTTCCAGTTCCATCTGCATTCAGGAATCTCTCGGGTATGAAATCCATTGGCTGGGCATAATTTTGCTCATCGTGCAAGATGGTCCTGTATTGGGCTGATCTCAGTATCTCGGTTTGGAGTCTCGTTGACAAGGAACAATAGCTGACCAAGTGTTGCCGATAATCGTCGTTCCAGCGGGTATGAAATATCCATTATAGATGTCGTCCTTGGTGACCATATGGGGAAGACCTGAAGAAAAATACATCAATCCCGTTGAGCATAACTATCGACGGCGAATAATCACCAAGCGGAGCTACGGGATTCCACCGAAGTACTTCTTTAACGATAGCGTTGATATATGGCGTGCACGGTCTATCATTGTAGTCAGGGAGGCGTCCAGATCCGATGACAGAGTCCAGTTCCGCTTGTGCCTTGACCTGGACGGCGGGGTGAAGAACCATGGCCAAGAAAAACGACGACAATGAGGAAACAGTCTAGAGGAAATCAGCATACTGAATTTGCGCCTTGAATCATCTCCTTACACTTTCTGCACCGGCTAAGGGTTCCATTGAGTACGTCGGAAGTCTGACATTGATATTCGGTCTTACCAGCATATGCAAGGCCAGCACACCCTCTGATAATCTCGACTTGCTCCGTCGCGTCCTCAATGCTACTCAAATCGTTCATGAGGTGGGTAACAAAGCATGGTGATGCGGTTCCCGCAGTCTTACAACGGGTTAGTTTGACCCACATTGGTTGTATCATGTACTAACCAATGCCTTCTGCACAGCTGTGAAGGGAGCATCTCGCATTTCCAGCACATGCTTTTTCCAATTTGCGGCCTTTTTCTGGAATCCTGCCCCAGGCACCCAACTCGGAATGTATTTCACTGTTGCATCATATTCAACTGGGTACCATCTCGCCCCAAGAACAGCACTCACAAGATGGAAAGACATCAACAAGAAACGCTCCAGGAGCCGCCGCCTTCGCCATGCCCTCCAAAGCCTTCTCAGCGATATCAATATACCGGTCCGCCTGTGGTGCAATCTCTATCCCGTAGATCACATTCATGATTACCGCCGCTGAATTTCTGTGCGACAGTTAGCTTGTGAAACGGAGAGTGAATTGTCTCTCTCACTGCCTGAGGTGCTCAATGAGGTTTTCCTGAGAGTCCAAAATGTTTCTGAGAAGTGTATGCGCTTCTTTCCGCTGGAGGGGCCAGTAAGTCGGGGCCACAGCAGGGCGGAATTGGCGCTCAAACATCTTGCGATGTTTTTTCCAGCGCTCCCCTGTACAGTCAGAGAAACATCATTGATCCATTTGCTTTGCGATGGAAAAGAAATACCAACCGTATGGCATGTGACCGAAACTCCAGTCCCACCCCATTCTAAATGATGAATTAACCTCGTTCTTACCATGCTTGAGAGGGACTCACAAATCGTTGATCATTGGTAGCTTGTTTCTATCAGAGTAGTTATGAAATCGCTTCTCGAAAAGATCGTTTGCGATCTGCGCGGAGTTGACGAAGAGCAGGCGGTGTCCTATGACATTGGCATATACCAAGTCGCCTTGAAGTAGGTATTAGGGTCGGAGTGGCGCGCGGCGACGAAGCAGGAACAAACCATATTTCTTGGCCCACGCGTTGTAAGTTGCAGCTTCGTCTTTCAAGGGAAGATCGAGCAAGTTTCCGATGAGAGGAAAGGGTTTCGGACCGGGGGGGAGCGGATACCGTGTTCGCAATCGGCGATTGCGCACAATGTAAACCGTCACCGCACCCCAGAGCGCGACGAGAATTGAGAGGGGATAAGAGAACGACATTGGAGGCTTCCAGTGCTTTCACATTGCGAGCCGATGCAACACGGACCCTCTTATACTGTTCACCTGGACAATACTTCGGAGTCAAATCCCTAGAAACAAGACAAGACCGGATGTGTCTCATTTACCCTTCAAGTTGTCACCGTGCCAGACCAGATCGGTGATCCGCAAAGAACGATCGTTCCACTCGGAGTCTGTTCCACTCGGAGTCTTTGTTTCCATTGTCGTAGGGCTGCCCAATTCCAGCTGTAAATAAATACAATCTTGCCCCGACTCAGGCTTTTGTCGCCGCAAGAGTCAACAATGTCTAGATAGCCAGTGTCTGATCCGGGTTCGGAGGGGAGTGTACTCACGGGATATTGAGGTGAGCACCCGACATTGTTTGCTGCCGCCACCGTCGAGACCGGTGACCAGCAGCATTCCCACGCAGGCACAATGACATTGTCCTCCCAGAATGTCCGGTTCTGTTTTAGAGACGTACATACAATGCAAATTCGCACTGTTGATGACCACGCGTCTGGCAGGAGCGGGCAGGTCCTAGCCGGAGACGCTATCGACGAACACGGGAGCACTTACGCAGACTGTTTTTAAAGGAAGATAAAATCCAGTTTATAGACAGCACTAGAGTGGATACTTTTGTACCAAATGGTACTGGAGGCTACCCTGGGAAACTTTATGCATTACATAATCGACTCGTCTTTGAGACGGCGAGCACGAGATGAAGCTCCTTCGTTGCTGTTCGCGATGGCGCCGGACTTGTTTTCTTTCCTCGATAATGCCCCGCCTGAGGACGAAAGCGACAATGAAGTGCTCGCAGAGCAGATACCGATACCTGCCTCTGCTCTCGTATCCACATCGGGTCAAAAGCGAAAGTCGAGTCCTGGCAATGCCGAACTGGGTAGACCGCCACCAACGTTGCGTGAAGTCGTCGACAGACCTGTGAAACGATCTCGTGCTGCAAGCCCAGTTCCTGTTGTGGTCGATGACTTTCAGACGGAGGCGAAGCGTGAGCTGGCTGCGAGTGGTGGATTGACTGGTCCTGTCGAAGAGGGTTCAAAACTGGAACTTCGACATCAGGTTTGTGAACCCACAATACTTTACCGTCCATTCTCATGGTACTCAGGTCCGGCATCAAGTCGCCATTCCTCCCGGCTACGACTACGTTCCCATCGCAAAACATGTTCCTCCCTCAAAGCCCGTTCGGGAATACAAATTCACACTCGATCCGTTCCAGCAGGTTTCGGTCTATGCTATCCAGCGGAATGAGAGTGTCTTGGTATCCGCCCATACTAGCGCTGGTAAGACAGTGGTGGCAGAGTACGCCATAGCGCAATGTCTCCAGAACAGACAACGTGTAATATACACTAGTCCAATAAAAGTGAGCGAGTTTGAACCCACATTTGTGTAAGCTGAGATATCGACGCGGTTGGCTTCGTGTAGGCCCTCAGTAATCAAAAGTATCGCGAGATGCTTGCTGAGTTTGGCGACGTGGGTCTCATGACGGGAGACGTTACCATCAACCCATCCGCAACATGCTTGGTAATGACGACAGAGGTGAGTGCTCCATCATACTCCAGAGCACATCCTTTATCAACGAGTCAGATTCTGCGTTCCATGTTGTATCGTGGCTCTGAAATCATGCGAGAAGTCGCATGGGTTATATTTGACGAGATTCACTACATGCGAGATAAGGAACGTGGTGTGGTCTGGGAGGAAACTATCATCTTGCTCCCTCACACCGTCCGATACGTGTTTTTATCAGCCACCATTCCCAACGCTATGCAATTTGCAGAGTGGATTTGCAAGTCTCACGAACAACCATGTCACGTCGTGTACACCGACTTCCGGCCTACACCCCTGCAGCACTACCTCTTCCCCGCTGGTGGTGAAGGCATTTACCTGGTGGTCAACGAGAAGGGCGAGTTTAAGGAGGATAATTTCAGCAAAGCCATGGGAACCCTGCAGGAGAAGATGGGTGAAGATCCGGCGGACCCCCAGAGCGGTAAAGGACGTAAAGGAAAAACCAAAAAGGGCGGTGAAAAGAAAGGTACCTTATACTCCGCCACGATCAATGGTTTCCTCATTGTCTCATAGGGTCTTCTGACATCTCCAAGATCATCAAAATGATCATGCTCAAAAATTACAACCCTGTCATTGTCTTTGCATTTAGCAAGCGAGAATGCGAGGCCCTCGCTTTGACTATGTCCAAATTCGAATTCAACTCGAATGATGAACAAGAACTGGTCACGAATATTTTCCAAAATGCCATCGAAAACCTTTCCCCGGACGATCGCAATCTACCTCAGATATCGAACCTTCTTCCCCTCCTAAAGCGTGGGATTGGCATCCATCACGGTGGTCTTCTGCCGATCCTAAAGGAAGTCATTGAAATTCTCTTCCAGGAAGGCCTCATCAAAGTGCTTTTCGCCACCGAAACGTTCTCTATCGGTCTAAATATGCCCGCAAAGACCGTCGTGTTCACGGCGGCTCGCAAATTTGATGGGCGTGAATTTCGAGATCTCTCTTCCGGGGAATATATCCAGATGTCGGGTCGCGCGGGTCGTCGTGGTCTGGATGACCGTGGTGTCGTCATTATGATGTGTGACGAGAAGCTTGAACCCGCTTCCGCAAAGACGATGATCAAGGGAGAGGCTGATCGACTCGATTCTGCCTTCCATCTGGGATATAATATGATTTTGAATCTTCTCAAAGTGGAAGGAATCAGCCCCGAGTTCATGCTCGAACGCTGTTTCTTCCAGTTTCAGAGCAGTGCCGGGATTCCAGTGCTGGAAACAGGTTCGTCGTACAAACGCTGTCCTTTATTTCGCTCACATCAACAAACTAGAAATACGAGCGGAGGAGAGACGGCGGGACTCGATACGTATCCCAGACGAGCACCTCGTGGCCGCTTACTATGACTATCGCCAACAACTTGATCAGATGGGGGAAGACTTCCGAGCGGTTATCACGCACCCGACGTACAGCCTACCTTTCCTACAGGCTGGTCGACTAGTGCGAATCAAGCACAAAGACGCCGACTTTGGCTGGGGCGTAGTTATCAACTTTCAAAGACGCATCAAGTCGAAGGTCAGTCTACTTTCTCTCTCCGGTACCTCGAAATCTGTTATCCAAGTCACATATTTTAGACGAAGTCAGAATTCCAGATCGATGAAGTCCCCCCACACGAACAATATATTCTCGACGTTCTTCTGAACTGTGACGCAGGGGCTGCCCTTCCCAAAGACAGGAACATCACTACTCCAACACCCGGTGGCGTTCTGCCTTGCCCGCCAGGTTACAAGGGCAATCCACTTGTCGTCCCAATTTTGTTGTCGACAGTCGAGTCGATAAGCCATATTCGAATATTCCTGCCAAAGGATTTGCGACCAGATCAAGCTCGAGAAACGGTCTGGAAGAGTGTGTTGGAAGTGCAGCGCAGGTTCCCCGACGGAATAACGCTGCTCGATCCAATCCAGAACATGGGGATCAAAGACGAAAAGTTCCTCAACCTCGTCAAAGTAAGGTACAATTGGCGTGTACCATCCGTCGCTGCTGACTCTAGGTTTTTTACAGAAAATTGACGTCATGGAGAAAAAGCTACTCTCAAATCCTCTTCAGGAAGACCCTCGCCTCCCACAGCTGTATACTCTATATGCTCAGAAACAGGCGGCGCAAACAACCATCCGGGCATTGAAGAAACGGATCAATGCAACGCATGATGTTCTGCAACTCGAGGAGCTCAAGTGCCGAAAGCGCGTGTTGCGACGACTAGGTTTCACGAATTCCTCTGACATTGCCGAAATGAAAGGTCGTGTCGCATGTGAAATTAGCACTGGCGACGAGCTATTGCTCACCGAGCTGATCTTCAACGGCGCTTTCAACACGCTGGTACCGGAGCAATGTGCTAGCATACTGAGCTGTTTCGTGTTCACAGAGAAGGTAGACCATCGTCATCCACATTCTACAGATGGATGTGTTAGCTGACGTCAACACACAGAGTGAGCAACAGACAAAGCTCACTGAGGAGCTCGCAGCACCTCTACGCGTGATGCAAGAGTTGGCCCGACGTATCGCCAAGGTATCTCAAGAATCAAAGCTGCCTCTCGTCGAAGACGAATACGTCCAATCGTTCAAAGTAGAACTCATGGATGCAGTGGTTCAGTGGTGTCGTGGGGCGTCCTTTTCAGACATCTGCAAGGTCGGTTATTCCCCACCGAGATGACCATGGTTCAGCTTTGTAGACTCACACCTCCGCACTTTTTTTATTTTTATTTTTTACAGTTGACGGACCAGTTCGAAGGCAACCTCATCCGCGTATTTAGACGACTGGGCGAACTTTTGCGACAAATGACTCAGGCCGCAAAAGTGATTGGAAACTCGGAGCTGCAAGAAAAATTCCAAAAGGCATCGGAAATGCTTGAACGGCCAAACTCGGTCATCTTTTGTTCTTCATTGTATCTGTAGAGTTGTCTATGATAAACATATAATCTCGTTGGGTCAGGCTCATAGCTGGGTCACATCACTGGTGTGCATCGATTCGTCCGATTCAAATGTTCATCTGCCGAGTCCTATAGATATCGCTGCTCCCGCTGGTATGGCGCCGATGTGGATTTATGCGTACTTGCAAGGGAAACAGTGATTGACCCATGAAAACTCGTTGAATTTTTACATTAGACTTTTTCAAAGACAAAGGGTTAGGCAAACTCGGTCGTCTTTCAAATTTCATTGCCCGCAGCAGATCTAGAAACGTCTATGATACATTCGATTTTACCGGATCCGCAAAATACACATTTCACATGATCAACTATTCTCACGCCTGCTGAGCGCGGAAACGGAGAGCCTCGGCGGCGGGCTTGATTCCTGGGAGGGGGCCAGCTCTTGGGAGACCGAGGGCAGCTGCGATACGGTCGGACAGATCTTGGTGGACGGAAGCCCAGTAGGAGACTGTTCAACACAGTCAGTTAAACAGAAGACACATTGCTGGAGCAAAACTCACGGATCTTGGTCTTGATCTCAGGGCGCTTTACACCGCGGACATGTTCGACGATGTTGCTGACAAGGTGGGCACGATCGGTGTCGTTCAGGACATCAGTGTAGAGCGCACGTGGCTGCTCAAAGTCCACTGTGGGATCAAGTTCAATCACATAGCTCTTGGTGAGGATACGGATGACTGACGTTCGGTGATTTCGGCCAGATCCCAGAAAGCACCACCAGTCCACCTCTCGTGCTGAGCCTCGCGTTCACGATCGCGAACAGCACCATTGATGGAACCCTTGTGGCTGGAGAATGTCAACGGGACGAAGCTGCTCTGGTAGTTGGGGCGAGCACCCTGGTTGTTGATAGCCATGGCGCCATCGCGCTGGAAGTTAGCGATCGGAACAATGGGTTGGTTAACAGGGATCTGAGAGTAATTGGGACCAAGTCGGTGGCGTTGGGTGTCCGGGTAGGAGAAGAGGCGAGATTGCAAGACAGGATCATGAGAAGGCTCAACGTAGGGGATAGTGTGGGAGGGAGCGAAAGCAGCCTGGGTTGAGTTTCGGTTAGACTAGGGCTGCTTCCAGAAAATGAAAGCGAGCCGACCTGCTCAATCTCGGCGAAGTAGTTTTGAACGTTTTCATTCAACACGAACTTGCCGACAGGGCGCAATGGGTAGTCTTTGTGAGGCCAGACCTTGGTGAGATCCAAAATATTGTAGCGGAACTTTTCTGCTTGCTCAGGTGTCATTGTTTGCTAAAACGCGAATTTACCGATCAAGAACCCTCCTTATTGGGTATGAGTACATACGATATAAACTGTCCAAGAGGGATATTTTCCTGCTTCGATGGTTTCGAAAAGTGCTTGGGTACCGTAGTCTGGATTTTCCCCGGCGAGTCTAGATGCGGTGGGGCCATCGAGGGTCTGAAATTAATTTCAGAACGGGCAATCGCAACCGACGGGGAGGTAATGCCAACCTTGAAACCACCGTCGGCGCGAATGTGGATCTGAGCGTATACCCAGCTTCCGTCTTCCTTGACGAACTTGTAGGTGTGGCCGGAGTAACCGTGCATGTTGTGGAAACCATCTGGGGTGCCGCGATCGGTAAACATGATGGTGATCTGGTGAGCAGACTCTGGGTTTTGTACAAGGTAGTCCTGTAGTGTGTCTAGTTAAGAAAAAAAACAAGGGAATAGTAGGAAGACAAAACTCATACCCAGAACATGTCAGGATCTTTCAAGTGAGTTTGGGGGTCACGCTTCTGGCTGTGGATGAAGTGGGGGAATTTGGCGGGGTCTCTGATGAAGAAGACGGGAGTGTTGTTGAACACCCAGTCAAGGTTTCCCTGCTCGGTTCTGATCTTGACGGAAAAGCCACGGGGATCACGAGCGGTATCCGCAGATCCTGATTCACCACCGACAGTGGAGAATCGGGCGGTGGTGCGGTACTTCTTGCCGACCTCAGTGAAGACTTTGGAGGAGGTAATGTCGCTGAGGCTGTGGGTCAGTTCAAAGTAACCATGTGCACCAGCACCGTTGGCGTGGACCTAGAGTGAGCAGTGAGCAAAGACGGATTGATCTGTGTAGTGGACATACAACACGCTCTGGGATACGCTCGCGATCAAAGTGGGCGAGGAGATCAATGTGGTGGAAGTCTGTAAATACCACGATCAGATAGATGAGATATGGAGAGTGCGGGTCGGCACAGACCCTGCAGAAGGAGGGGTCCGAAGGTACCGGCGCGCTGAGCAGCGTATGGCTCTGCGACGGGGGCACCGTTAGAGGTGGTGTAGATGGCACCGTCTGTGCTGTTGTGAACTTGTGCAGAAGGCATTTTGAGAGTAGGTGAGGATGGGGGAAGAAGGGGGAGTGGAGAGGACGAAATATAAAAGGGGCAGCACAATCATTTTCAAGTACCGCTGAGAACGATAGTACGATTATGTCGAGTAGGTCAGGTGGACGGAAAATGGGTTGAAGCTGGGGGCGCTGTTTAGAACTCAGAATGTCCCACACGCCGTTCCCGCGGAGGCCCCTCTGTCCTGGAAATAGTTCCGAGAGCCAATCGATTCCCATAGAATAGATTTGAATGCGATAGGGATGACATTCTCGCTGCAGTGCTCCGAGGTGACGACGAAGGCGCCCCGCGCGTGGGAGGGCATTCTTTGGCGGCCCGATTCATTCCCGCGAAAGCTTCATGTCCCAGCTCCGGATCCTAATGGCGAAATGAAACTTGACTCGCATAGCTCAAAGTTCGTAACGTCGTTCAAGTATAAGCATTTAGCCTTGCAACGTTCGCAAACGGGCTCAAATTTTCGACATGCAAAAGTGAGAGTGCTAATTTTGGCCTGTTACAAAAGCAAATAGGGCGGGCGTATCTCAAGTACACTCGAAACTCAGCTATGAAATCAGTAACTAATGCTGACAAAATTGGTGATATCGCCAACATGCCCCAACTTGTCATGACGATGGCGTGACTGCGGGTTTCCCTCCATTGGACCCTCCCTTGACAATCTTCACGCCAGGTATACTCCGCTGCTTACTTGAAGGCGGAATTCTCATCATATCCGAGGCCTCCGCATCGTGTACCGAGGGTTGTGCGCTCAATCGTCCATGTCCACCATCGTCCTTTGTCCGCTGAGCTTTGCCAGAGGTCGACCTCATCCTATGGCTCGACGCCCTTTGAGACTCCGCTGAACCCCTTTGTGGCGTAGCCGGTTTACTAGGCAGAGCCGGCCTCTCTGCAAAAGCAGACGAATTCGCCATCTGGCGGAGTTTTGCCTCCATCACGGCAATTTTGGTCGATGTCCTACTAGAACAACCTGTAAGTCGACCCCATAAATAAACATGGCCCATATGTCCATCTACTCACGCTTCCGGACGTGCAATCCCACTACTTTTCGCTAGACTCAGCGCGGTCGGCAGGGCATCCGACCTCTTATTTCTGCCCGTGTACGATGCGGGTCCCGAATCGTAACTTGGTGCTTGTTGTGCAAACGTAACCACCAACTTACGACCACGCAAGAGCTTCCCGTTGGCAGTCTGTAGAGCCTTCGCTGCATCCTAAATGCCCAACGAATCCAGTCAGCCTACGTCCTCCGTAATAAAACCTTCGGTCATGTAATCCACCCAGGACCGCCGTCCAATGCACATTCGTGATAACGGAGGACACAAACATCAAAAGAGTGCCAGCATAACCAAAGGTGTGCGACCACTCACCGCTTCGTTCATAAACTCGATGAATGCATACCCTCGTGACTTCCCCTTGTTGAGACCCGACTTGTGAAACAAGAAATCTAGTTTTGCTACTTTTCCAAACTTTGTAAAGACCTGGAGCAAGGCATATCTTGAGTCATTCAGATCATGGGTTTGATTGACAATCGATCTCGGTTGGCTCACTCATCCACCGTTGGACTGAGATTACCCACATAGAGCCGCTCCCTCAGTAGCCGTGGGGCACGAGACGATGAAGGTACTGGATCGCTCGTAGAATCCTTCGCCTCAGGCTCTGGTATCCACAGGTGCGTGCCATTCTCTTGTGTGCTATCATTTGGTGAATGTGAATGTGGAGCTGCGTCGTCCATGATGTGAGAATGAAAGCAACTGCCAACCAACACTACACGTCGACGCCACAGTATCCTCTCAATGCTTATGTCATCGAACTAACCTTACAGTACTAAGAGGTATAAAGACGCAACCAGCATCCAGTACCGGCAATGCATGCAAGAAGGTAAAGGATGGTACGATACAGCACAGGGAACAGGTATACAAGTTCGATGTAATGAAAGAAATGCAGAATTGAATTGAATCCATTGTCAACGGTACCTACGTGTGTCCTTCTTCAGCCGCCTCAAGGGCATCTTCCTTTGTCCTATCCGCTGTACAGGCCGCTCCTTCTGACCCTCAGGCAACTGACTCCCGAGGATGTCTTCGGGGATGACAACAGGTCGCCCAGGATGCATAGTCCTGATGTGCCGCACGAGGGCATCTTTCCGTCCCAGAGTGCGATCGCAGTATGGGCAGGGCCACACTTTACGAGTTTCTGGATGACTCGCAGAATTTTCAATATGACGCACGTAATCCGACATGCGGGTAAATCCCTGTCCGCAATCTTCGCAACTCGTATGAGTGGCGTCAGAATGCCCCTCCAAACCTTGGCCAGTCTCGCAATCCGAGCTGTCGTCTGGAGGAGGGTTGGGAATCGTACTAACTGTCTGCCTCGTGGATTGCGAGGGCGCTACAGTCCTTGAACGCTTCACCCGCACAAACCCGGGGTTCCAGTCCTCCTCGTCGACGTTCTTGGCCTTTGAGCGTCTGCGTATCTTCCAGGGAGGCCCATCGTCATCGAGGGTCTCTGCATTGCGCTTCCCCCGCAACTTCGCCGAAGCCACTTCCACGAACGTGGATGAGACGGAATCTGTCACTTCGGCTCTTTCATTGCCGTTGGAAAGTGGCACGGGCGAAATTGTGGGTGAGAGCGAAAAGCAGCTGATGAGGGGTGAAGGGTTGGGGGATACGCTCGACGATTGTGAAAAGAAGCTAAGCGTACTGAGCGGCGACAACGACGGAGGTGGAGAGTATCCAGGTAGTTCTCGAGGATGACACGCCGCTGGCGAAAACGCGAACAAAGATTGCGATGTATGTGGCGAGGAGGGAGGCAACGATGTGCAATGGGCTGGCCCAGGTGTCACAGCCTTAGTTGGGGATGCTGTCGCACAAGGCGGAGATATCACAAAAATCGGCGTGTTAGCAAGAGGCGTTGATGTTACCGGCAGAAGGGAGGTGTCGGAGGCGATCTGAGGTGTGCAAGCGATGTCCTCGGGCATCACATCTTGTACTTGTTGGATATCTTCCAGATTGTTGCCTGCTTGATCCAGAAAATGGATTGTCGAACATGCTTCCTCTGTTTTTGTGGTATCCCACAGAACATCCACATTGGCCGCGCCAGCAAGTGACGGATCAGTTTCGGGGGTTCTCAGCCACGGGGTAGACGACGCGACGCTACTTGGGGACGAGTCCGGAGAAAGCGCCGGGGGGAACAAGCTCGTGTAGGAAGAAATGGAAGACTAGTGCATAATCTCAACATCGACATCGACCACAGGAGTAACCATCCGTACTCACGTCAGAAGTCAGAAGGGCTGCGTTTGACCCAGCATCTGGCGGGGTTCCGTAGGGCCAGGTGGTGGCATCAAACGCGTCGGCACCTTGACGAAAATTGTGGTACAAATCCGGGCCAAGTAGCAAGCCACTTGGTTCGTTGTACCCTCGGTCGATAGGGAGATCAGTCGTTTTTAGACTTTTCCTGAGGCCGATGTGAGACCACGACTAGGATGATGGGATCAGTGGCTTACAAGTCCTTTAAACCACAAATGTCCTCATCGACAGGAGGGAGAGCTGGCCGATCGTCTGGGACGACGATCCACTGGACAAAAGGGTCACCGTCAATCATGATAAAGGGGGGGGATAAAGGGTTGGGTAAACGAGGAAGTGGTTCAAGGATGGGGAGAGACCTCGGTAGACGTGCGATGTCAGGGCGTTCTTATCATGAACGCGAACGAGCTGATTGATCTTGTTTCTGATTGAGGGTCCACCCTATAAAAACGTGTTGCACACGC
This sequence comes from Caloboletus inedulis, assembly GCA_038092355.1. NCBI lineage: Eukaryota > Fungi > Basidiomycota > Agaricomycetes > Boletales > Boletaceae > Caloboletus > Caloboletus inedulis. The sequence goes on from JBBPQD010000196.1 coordinate 15,581, forward strand.
GCTGGCAAGGCTGTTGCCATCACGCTTCTCCATGTTAGTTCGAGTTCTTCCGGGGTTACTATCTTCTTTTGACGCCGCCTCGAGAAGCTCCCTAGAGAAAAGCGCCGAGATACCGTGTGGGCAACTCTGGCCGCTCACACCGGCCTTGAACGAGTTGGTCACGATCCAGGGTTGCTAGCGATACCATCGGCGAGCAAACTCCGCGTGCTGTGAACCAGCGTCATGAAAGAGACCAACGAGGATAATGTGTGGACACTCACCTGTATCATCGGGACCCGAACACGAACTTCGGAATGTGCTGCGGAGTTCTGAGGCCTATTGCTGTAGCATCGTGTCTGAAAGAGCGCCAGTACAGCCACCATCCAAGACTCTCATCAAGCCAATGTCATACGACTCATAAAATAACACCAGTGGACAAGCGAAGCACATGTCCTCCTGGAGGAATCATCCGACATGTCGGGCGAAT
>JBBPQD010000197.1:0-16042 GCA_038092355.1 Caloboletus inedulis
GAAGCTTATCGATGCTCCCACACTGATAATGTGCCTACAAGCACGCGTAATTGCACTGCGTACCCACTGACGTCTACCGTTAATATTAATTTGATAGGGAAGATGAATGCCGAGACTCAAACCCAAAGCACGTATTGGTCCATACGGCTGACGAGCGCTCCGTAGCAACATAAGGAACAATTAAGGGAGCTCAAGAGTCGCCATGGATTGTAAAGCTGTGAATCCCATCAAGGAAAAAAACGAAAAAGAACCCCAAGTCCAGCCGAGTTTCGTTTTCTCGAATCTCGACAAGGGCGAATTCAGGGCGTGACTGTGCATTTGCTGTGCGTGCCCTCACGGTTGCACTCTGATATGAGCGCTCAGGTTCACTTATCTCGGCATGCTGGTGCGGGGAGGTCCATGGGTACAGTGGTCGCCACTACTTCCTGTGCGTGAACATCAAGGAGGGTTTTATTCAGTTTTAATCTAGCCCAACATGCGGGTGCGTGGGGAGCCCCGTGGCTCCCCCTTTTCCCTGCAGGCAAAGTTCCACCGAGGCGCAGCGTGGACCTAGAGGGATCCAAATAGAAGTCACACCACCGAGGCAACGCAAGGTGAAACCAAAAGGGTCGAGATAGAAGTTACACTGCGCAGCAATCGATGCCGTTTTTATGTGCGTAACCCGAGGCCCACGAGGGGGTGTGTGTGTGGATGTGAGGGCAATGGAGAGAGATAAATAAGCGGGCTGGATGTACCCGTTGAAATTCCGGCCTGACCGATTATCATCATGCTGTCCTGGTTTGTCTTTCTCCTCCCCACCGCTTTGGTAGCCTTATGGGCTGCAAAGCCCCTGTTTATTCCCCGCATGCGCACTTATAAGCATGTGGCGCAAGTTCGTAGTCTCCTCAACCCACCCGACGCGTCTCTCGCAAGCCTCCTTCATGCTCGGGCAGCCCCGAACCAACGCCTCGTTCATGCCTTTGGGTTGACGAGTACATTTGTCAGCGGCGATACGAAGGTACACAAGACTTTCACAACGATGGCCAAGGCGCTCATCACGGGCGCAGGCGAAAAGGACCACGCATGGTGGGCAGTGGCGCTAGGCGCCGAAGCAACCGCCTACCAGTTCCTCCCTGTTCAGCAGAACGTCGAATTCGCCACCTACGTCCAATGTGTCACCTTCGCTATCGTTCTCTCTATACTCTTCAACACGGATCTCGACACCCTTCGTTACGACGACGTCGTCTTCGTTACCAACATCGTCAACCAGCGCTGGACAGATTCCAAGATCAAAGACGCCGTCGCAATGCGCCAAGATGATTCTCTGCGCCGAATGATCTCCCACCTTGACCAATGGATCGTCGATCATGATCAGTATCCCAATCCGTTGAATTTCATTCTCCCGGCCTACGAAACCATGTGGCGAGTTGTAGCGGTGACGGTGGCTTATGTCTATCGTTGCCGCGACAACACGCTACACGATGTCGTAGTTGGGTTCGGAAGAGACCCCACGGAAGAACGCTTTCAGTCCTTCGGAGAGAATGGCCAGCAGCCCAGTATGCAGGCCATCATCTTCGAAGTCCTCCGACTCCATCCTCCCACCCGACACATTGCCCGTGCATCCACCGAGTCGGGATCGTGGTGGCACGCGTTCGTCGCACCCGCCGTCGAAATCGCAGATATCGAGGCCATCCATCTATCGGATGATTATGGGGAGGATACATCCAAGTTTGATCCGATGCGGTTCCATCCATCACGGATGGGTGGACGACCAGAACTGTATTCGTTCGGGTATGGAAGGCTAAAGTGTATCGCCGCTGCATGGGCACCCATGGCAGCTGCAGTCATTGCTGCAAATGTAGTCATGCAAATCGAAGAAGCGGGTTGTAATGTGACCATCGGCCGCAAGATTGGGGGACGAAGTGGGTGGGATGGGTGGGCGGTTGGAAGGGAAACCAAGTGATGAGATCGGTTAGTGCATTTCTGCTGACGTCCGACTGTTTGCATTGACCAATGATAGACTAGGATTTGACTCGAAGTCACGTCCGCGACAAGTGGAGGGGCAATTGTACGATATGTGGAGCCTGCTTACCTTCATGCACGACTTCTTTGGTACCCAACTCAACACAACACTTTGTATGCTTAGTACATCTCGACGAACTACGATTGATAGTATTCTCCACGTACGAGTTCACGGTGACTGCTAGGCATCTGAAACTTCGCAAGACTATCGATCAATACTGTAAGCTCAGGTACGCAGGTAACTGCGGCCTTACTACGGCATAGTCCTAGCATTATAGCTTCGTATGGACCCAAGCACTCGACCTTGAGCTCTTTCAACCTGAGCATGGAATACGGCACCCTTCGCCTGGAGTGTCATTCGCCAACGCGTGATTCGCCCAACACAGAACCTAGAACTCGACTCGTCGGAGGCGAACCCTCGGAATAGCATCAGGGCACGAAGTGGAACGGGCCATTGTCCTTGTATCAAAGATATTCATAGTGCCATTGGTGGAGGGAGATATCCCAGGGCTTCCGTTCATACTGCCCGGGAGTCTTGACAAAATATCAATATCCCACCGGAATGAATTCAACGCTGACGCCGGTGCTTCGGACGATATGGCACGAAGTCGATAATGGCGAGTTTGCCTGTAGCGGTAAAGTAGGGAAGCTTGGCCAGAGATGTAGTGGGCTACCTTTTGTTACTAACTTCGTAGCTGTCGAACGAACGAGGAAAAAAGCGCGTTTGGAGAATTGGAGATACAGCTGACCGTGTCCCATCATGGATTGCAAGTCGACAAGATGTTGAACGCGACAATATGATCCCAGCCTAGAGTGTTTGAACGGTAAAATGAGTGGGTTATACTGAGTTGGAAGAGCGAGCCGTTTGTCCCGCCGGGCCGGAATGTGAATTATTGCAATTGGCCTCTTTAGCATAACCGTTGAAGCTGAAGCAAGCTCAGTCACGGACGAGCCTACCGAGACTCGTGCGATCACTGTGAGACTTAGATAACTCGAAGAACTGTATGGTAAATGTCTAAAGCTCATGAATCACGCCTGGTATCTACGTCCCTTGCACCGAATCACCTGGATCCATGCGTCCCATCTTCAGTAGCCGTACTAAAACACCAGATCCATGCCGGTAACTTGAACGTGACTGAAACGGTACCTTCGCCTGGTTCTCGCTGATGTGACCCGCTGTGAGCTAAACAGAATAAGCGAGGGGAGTGTATGCGCACAGTTGCATAAACCCTCTTGGTTGAGGGCTGAGATCTTGGACTGTTCACTTGTTGTTCCTAATAAAAAGTCGGCTCTCATGATGCGATCTACCGTCATCAAAAAGACATACAGGGTGAGCTTTCTTTGCATTTGCATGACCTTGTCTGCTGCCAGAGGCTTCCTTGTTCGAATGGTTCATTTCAGAAACAGTAGCGTTGCCTGCTTCTTGTTGCTGTGGTCCACTGTGAGTTTAAACAACCAAAGTGAAGGGGGTGAATGCGCACTCTGACACGGACTCCCATTGGCACGCCCGAGGATCGAGATGCATCATTCGATTGCTGCCCCTAATAAAAGGTGAGCTGTCACGAGGATATCTACCGTCGCGAGAAATACGTACAGGGCTTGCCTTCTTTGGGTCTGCACGACCCCGGCCGCTACTGGAGACGGCCATGTTCGAATGGCTTGCTTCGGTAGTCTTCTTCTTCGTCGTGGGCTGTGATGCAGGAGAAATAATGGCGCCAAGTAAGTAACAAGCTAAACGGACAACGAACCTGTATTACGGGTTTTGCGACCGCTCGCTGGGATGGTTCGTCAGACACACCGCGCATTATTTGGCCACAAAAGAAGAGAACACTCACTGGTACACGTTGACCTGCCGCCATCCACGAAGGTCCCTTGTTTGCAGGATTCACTCTCGCCTGTGACTTGGAATGAGATGGGGAATTAACAATTGTGGAAAGTCGATCTGGCGGTTGTGAAGGCTGGTTCTTGTAAGTCTTCTCGAATCTCATCTGAAACCATTTTCGAAGCACAAAAACGCGCTTGGATGAATCAGGAGTCTCAAGAGGTTTCCTTGGACAAGGCACTTCGGGAGAGGTAGTCACGGGGAAGAAATCTGGTAATTGTGATATGGCACGGGACGGACCAAGCGGCGGGACCTCAGCCTCGTGGAGGTGGTCAGAGGATGCCGGGGAAGGTGCCTCCAGCGACGAGTCAACACGAAAGCAGGAGCACAATGAAATCAGCACAGACCTCATCATAGTCGAACAGGGCTGCAGGGGTACTCGACGGCAACGCGACCTTATGCTGCCATGAAAACCAGTGCCGAAAAAGGAAAGGGTCTCCTACCTCGAGCAAATCATCATGACCGACTTCGTTGTGGTTCTCCGACTTGGGTGGACTTGTCGTTGTGGGTTGCTCCTGGAATGCAGGAGTCAGTGCGATTCGTTCGATGACAGTATGACAAACTCCTACCGAAGCCGAGGCCGATTCTTTGTTGTCGTGGACCCCCGAGGTGGAAGGCTGCTCGTCTTGTTGCTGTCGCTCATCTTTACGTGTTTCCAAGTTGGATTCTTCTTGGGAAGGTGCCTAAAATGAGGAAAGACCGCACACCTTATTCGACAAGAGCAACATCATGAATGCACAAATGCTTACATGGAAAGGACCATACGAGTCCGGAAGGATATCACAGAGATTACGAATCGTGATTTTCCCATCATATCCTCCAGTCGCAACATAGCTGCAATCTGGGGAGAGAGCAATCGACCGTATATCATGACTTCCCTTGATGACTTGGCCAACCCCAGCGAGCGTTGAGGCGTCCCAGAATGTGATGAAGCCTGCTGCAAAGGTAACAAGGAACTTCCCATTGGCAGCTAGAGCGATAGACACGACCTCGCCTTCACTATGAACCCGCGATTCAGCCAGTTGGGACCCAGTGGACAGATCAAAAGCCACGATCTTATTGTCGCCAGATACAGCAAAAATTTGCTGCCCTTCGTTTGACCAGGCAAGGGGAGTGATTGGTTCCCATGTTGATATATCAGCCTTGATAGTGATGAGCTGGTCGCCGTTGTGACTGTCGAAGACATGGATAGAGTTCTGGCACGCAGTGGCGACGTGCTCGCCATTCGGGGAGAATTTAACTCCTGCGACATAACTGTCATGTTGGAGTGGGCCAACCAATTTCTCGCCAGTGATAATGCTCCAGATGCTCGCTCTCTCGTCACCGATTCCAGTACCCGTAGCAAACCTGGTGGCGTCGGGCGAGATGTCTACTGCAAGCACATCATTTGTGCCCTCCACCTCGACGGCCTTTTCCTGGATTTTTTCGTCCCACACACTCGCCCCTTTTATAGTCCCGCATACTATCCACTCGCAGCCGCTTGACACAGAAATGGCGTTCAGGTTCATTCCCGTATGTCCTCCCACCTCTTGACCATCTGCAACTCGCCACCGTCGAATCCCATGCGCACTCCCGCTTAATAGATGCATTCCATCCGGGTGAAAAGCGACCGAGAATATCGCACCAGAGTCACCAGTTTCCACCACGTTTGTATAGTCTTACTGGATTTTCAGCATTGTACAATCACTCCCGAGATCTGCTACGCACTGTTCTTCGTTGACGACATCCTCCGCAATGGTGCACGCCCGTAGGTTTCGAAGAGAATCAAAGTGAGGTCGAACACGCGGAAAGCTGGACTCCATAAACCTGTTCCCTTGCGCCCTCTCAGGCTTCTCGATATGGGTCTTTCACACAGGTGCCAAGTGTCCCTGGCCCTTAATGTTACCCAGGCCCCAACCAGGTGGCCCTCATCGGAATGACCAGGTCACATCAGTGAACATTGGTGAGGGCGGTCTTGCTGTGGAACTTGCGATTGTGCATCGTATCTCGGCCGAATTGCGGGGCTCGAGCAATATCCCCACGGCGTACGCAGTATGACTAGATAACTCATCAAGCTTCAAGAACCTGAATGAAAGACACTCTTCCAGTAAGAGAATCAGTGTTGTCAACGTGGATGATAGTGTCATACAAGCAGAACTAGTACTAGTAGGTACGTCTCGTACACGCAGACACGTCAAGTAAATCGATGCAGTGGTCGCCTACGATATGCCGTACATCACATCGCTCGTGAAGCTGTATCCACAATGTCATCCAAGCAGTGCGTTTAATGTGCGTGCGGTCGTCGAGGCAAGAATGAATATATCAGTGAAGGCTTGGAGTAACTTGATCGGTACCTCGTGTACAAAACACTCTTGCACGGCACGTACTTCTGAATACTGTCACCGAAGTTGGCTCCTCTGCTGTGGAGGCTAGTGAGAAAGTGTGTGGGACGCCATGCTTCCGAAGAAAGCGGTGGTGCAACATACTAGTATGTCACGTCCATTGTGCCTAAGCGATAGTGAGCACCGACCATGTTACGAGCGAACCTATACTCACAATGAGAAAGCAAGACCAATAAACGCTGCATTGACGATCTGGCCTTAACCAGCCCGGCCACGAACAGAAGTAGAACAAAATTGCTTACCCCACAGAATAATCAACAAGCTAGTCCAGTACACCAGCCAAGGGCCTAACATGACTCGCGTTAAATATCACAACCATTCTCTTCACAGCAGCAGCCGCTGACACACCCATATTGACCTCTCTTTCTGACGGACCGGTTCCAAACTTGTTGGCGCCTCTGAGGTGCTCATGCAGTAAGATAGCTGGTCTTGCCATTGTAAGTTGCGACTTTGTGAACAATTTCAACTACGGCTCGATCGTTTCTGCCACGACCCATGAGGTACTTGGGACTTTCGTAAAGGCTGAACACAAAAAATCGGAGGTTCCAGAGGAGCATCATGAGGCCGCCCAGGGTATAAAGGAAGTAACGCCGCCTTCGTTGGAAGACCTAGGACAACGGGCCGGGCACCCACACACAAAAAATACCATCTTGTGGAGGGGAGTATGAGCGCTCGCTGTTCGAGAGCGTCCTGGGATGCATGTGGGTCCAATGCGGATTGTACGCTCGTCGAAAACCGAGTCCGGCAGCCGAGATACGAGGCACGCTCAGATCCCAAGTCCCAGGGTGAGACTACATTTAGCAGCGAGGAAAGGTCTCACAGATGTCGATTGCCCGCATGGTCATCGCAAGGTCACCAAACTGGGATCCGAGCAGGAATAAGCGCCAATGACACGAGGCGCTGTGTAAACAAACCTATATTGAAAACAAGGAGACCAACTTTGTGCATCATGAGTAAACCGGAACACATTGTTCTTTCACTCTTCGAAGCCCAGAACTGTGTGCCATTGTAAGGATGTCGTCGGAAAAGAGCGGTGCGTACATAGTGATTCTGAGGAGTGAGTGTGATACTGACAATTCAGTAAGACCCAACAATAGTATTTAGCACTGGCTCTGATTGGGTGCATGCAGTCGCGTTCCACCCTGACGGAATGCATCTTTTGGGAGGGGGCAGTGACGGGATTCGACAATGGCAGCTTGCGGACGGTCGAGAAGTCGGAAAGCAAACGAGGATGAAGTTGCGCGCCATTTCTGTGTCGAGAGATCATAAGTGGGTGGTTTGTGGCGCTGATCGGGGGGCAGGTGTATGGGACGGAAAAATCCAGAAACAGACCATCGAGGTGGAGGACACAAAAACTGTGGCTGCAGTGGACATCTCACCTGACGCTACCAGGTTTGCCACTGGTGTTGACTTCGGTGACCATACAGCGAACATCTGGGACATCGTCACCGGCAAGAGATTAGTTGGCCCACTCAAACATAACGACGACATCCTAGGAATTAAATTCTCTCCGAATGGCCAACACATTGCCACTGCCTGCCGGGACTCTGTTCGCATCTTCGATAGTCGCAGCGGTGACCAACTCATCACCATCGGGTCCGACCTGCCGCGTTACACATGGCTTGCAGTCACTCCCCTTGTATGGTCAAACAATGGGGAGCAAATTTTTGCTGTATCTCGCAGGAATGTAATCAAGGCCTTTGAGGTGTCCACTGGGTCCCTACTGGCCAAATCGCAGGATCACAATTCGTACACTGGCAGCGACTCGGAGTTCCGACCATGTATTGCACTAGCCGCCAATGGAAAGTTCCTTGCTTCCTTCTCACGAAATTTTATCTCGTTCTGGGATACTTCAACACTTGCTCAGATCGGCCCAGCCATTGAGGATAGTCAACGGTTACGGTCAATTGCTCTATCTCCAAATCACACCTATCTTGCGACTGGCAGAACTGACGGGACAATCGCGGTTCGCAATCTCAGTGGTATCCTTCCAGATTCGTATGGTCCTTTCCATGTAGGTACTGTGCATTTTTGATGTTGGCGCATCGGATAAGGTAACTGGTAACTTCGTCATTTCCCCGTTTTAGGTACCCACTCAAGAAGAAGCCGACTTGGAAACACCCAAAGATGGACTACAGCAACAACAAGACGAGAGGCCTTCGACACCGGGGGTCCACGACAACAAAGCAGCAGACGAGACTTCGGTAGGAGTTTGTCAACCTGGCGCCGAGGGAATCGCACTGACTCCTGCATTCCCACACAAGGAACAACCGACGACGCCAACTCCGCCCAAATTGGAGAACCACGGCGAAGTCAGTGATGATCTATTCAAGGTGGGACTTTGACCCTTTTCTTTTCGACGCTGGTTTTCATGACCACATAAGACCGAGGTGCCGACTAGCGCACCTGAACCCTTATTTGACTATGATGAGGTCTGTGCTGATTTCACTTTCCCCATGCTTTCGTGTTGACGTCGCTGGAGCCGCTTTCCCCGGCAACCTCTGCCCATCTCCATGAGGTCGAGGTAATGCTGCCAGGCTCGTCGGAGGTCGTATCACAGTTATCAGCTGCCCTGCCTGCAACGTCCTCTCCAAAGGCACGTCCAGGGGAACATCGTGACACTGCTGAGTCATCTGGAGGAATCCTGGCGGTTAAAAGGTGGCTGCAGACACTGATGAAAAGGAGCGAGAAGAGCCTGGGTTCGCATCAGCCAGATCACCTTTCCCAAGAGCCCGGTCGACCCGCGAATCCCCGATCTCGTTCCAGGTCACAGGCAAGAGAGAATACTACAAATGTGGAACCTTCCAAGATGGCTGCAGCTAAACGTCAGCTGGTAAGTGTTCTCTTCTTCGGTAAACAGTGCAATGTATCTGACACACCGTCTCAGCGATCGGTCGCAGTATACATAGAAGAAGAACCCGCAAAAGAACAACCGGTAAAACAGGTTCGTTAATTGTTCAGTTCGTTTTGTCGGCGCTGATGTTTATCTTGCGTTGCAGTCTAAAACGGATACCAAGGCTGCTGAAGCGAGCCATCCGGACAAGGACACCTCCGGTAGCAGACAAAATCCTGCAGATTTATTGACAGCCGACTCTGTGCGTTTTTCTCGCGACGATAGATCACGTCGGAGCAGCTCACTTTCTATTAGGCACAGCAGGTGAACGATGCATTTCAGCCCTCGGTCGCGACAAGGATCCAGGTCACGGTGCGCACTCATTCCTTCAACTTACATTGTTAAACTCAAGAATATATCAGCAAGAAGGGGACGGCGCTAGACTTTCGATCTCGTGCAAGTTACCGGCATGGATGTGCTGTTTTGGCACGACCATTGAGGACGGGAGGCATTGATACACGTGATTGGATCCGTAGTAAGTTAGACAGTTGCCTATACCGTTCTTCAAACTCGTCTCATCTCACAACATTCATGAGTTCTTTGATACACATATCTGTGGCTGAGCTTGCTTAAATATATCCACGATCTTGACTGGGTGATCGCTGGTAAGGAAGTGCCATGGGGACACCTTGACCGGACTGTGCAGCCTGAGTGGCATGCGCCGTTTGCTGAAGTGACGAACCACAGCGAAACAGCTACATGGTTTTCTGTTCGACGCTGTGATGTTCCATAGTTCCGCCTACCCCGCTTCAGGACGTCCAACCTCCAGAACTCATGCGTAACTACCACTTCATCCATCCGGACAGATCTCGAACAAAAATTCACCGCTGCGCACGCGGAAAGCGATTTGGAATTTTGGACCGGGCATCCTCGACAAATGTTTCTAAAGAAATATGGGGTTGTATCGATTCCACTGACAGACCTGTCATGCTGGGTCTGGAGGGTTAGTGCCCCTCACTTCAAGGGAGGCTACTTTTGCGGGGCAGTCACCTTCTCGATGTTCGGTCCTCCACTGCTCAGCGTCTGTTTCCATTGTACCAGCTGTCAACGGCTGATGGGCAAGTTCTCATACGTCCTTTCCTAAGCGTACCGGACGGTGAAGCGTGAACTTTGTAATAGAGTGTCATTCGTCCACGAGACACCTCAAAGAGATCGTGGGCATTTGGGAAACCCGCTGGGGAGATACTCGACCACTACGCAAATCCGTTGAAGCAGCATGAATGACGATTTCAGTGTATGCAGCGTGGAACCCAGTGGCACGATTATACATCGCGTGGGGTCCAGGCCCGGATAGTGAACCTTGGGTACACACCAATCCTATGAGAGGGTGCTGGATATGAGCGATAGACGGGAGGGGTACAGAAGGGGAGTAAATCCATGTATGAAAGTCACTGTAGGATATATCGCGAGACCTGAACTGGACTAATTTATGCGCGACTCAAAATCCTCTTGGTCGGGTTTTCCCGGTAGTTTTGTATTAGTAAGGAGTACACGATGCGGCCAGCGGTGGCTATGCACTTTCGTTTGAAGCGCGGTTGCTCTCAGGTCTTTCCATAAGATCATATATACCGTTCCCTCCCGCCTTTTCTTTTCCTCCCCGTGCGTTTCGATATCGTCAAGGCATGATTCTTTCAAAACGTATCATTGCCATCGCACGTAGTCGTGCTGCTTTTGCAGCACATGCCCCGGGTTCCGGCGTGTCGAAGACTTGGTACGGTCGTGCGCAGTTTCACGCTTCGCATTTCTTGCAAGGTCAGTCCTATGACATGAATCCCATCTTTCCGCTGACCATAACAATGGCGAAATGAATCTTTGTAGCTGAGACCGTAAAGGTCCCTCAGATGGCAGAATCTATCTCAGAAGGTACTCTCAGGTCGTGGTCGAAGCGGGTCGGCGATACCGTCGAGGCAGATGAAGAGGTCGCTACTATCGAAACGGATAAGGTACGACCCTCTTAACTGTTGGTTGCTTTATTAATTAAATTGACGTGTCCCCAATCAAGATTGATGTCACCGTCAACGCTTCCGTTGCGGGAATGATTGTTGAGATCCTCGCAAAGGAAGAGGATACAGTCACTGTCGGACAAGAGCTCTTCAGAATAGAAGTTGGTACGTGTTGCTCTTCAATTCATTGTGTTCGACACTCATATTTGATCCCATTCGTTTAGGTGCGGCTGCACCCAAGGTGAATGCAGCCGATGAACCCGCCCGGGCGGAACCTCCAAAGGCCGTAGAGGCAGCCCTGCCCCAAGAACCACCCACACCGCCCCCAGCTCCCTCACAAAAGAGCACTCCGGAGGTTCCCAAAGAACCCAAGACGGCCAAACAGGCATCAAAACCTGAGGCTGCTGCGCCATCCAGGGTACCGGGCAGCCGCAATGAGACTAGGGTAAGCCATCATTCCGCCCTTTCGCGCGCGTTCCGTTCTTTGACCGCCAATTAGGTGAAAATGAATCGTATGCGTTTGCGCATCGCCGAACGCCTCAAGGAGTCTCAAAATGCCGCCGCTTCCTTGACTACCTTCAACGAAATCGATATGTCCTCCCTCATGGACATGCGCAAGAAGTACAAGGATGAGATAGTCAAGGAACATGACGTCAAGCTCGGTTTTATGAGCGCGTTCGCTCGTGCCTGTACGCTTGCATTGCAAGAAATCCCTGCTGCCAATGCGTCCATTGAGGGCGATGAGATTGTTTACCACGACTTTGTGGATCTCAGCGTTGCAGTCGCTACCCCCAAAGGTTTGGTTACGCCTGTCGTCAGGAACACAGAAACTATGAATTTCCTCGGTATCGAGAAAGAAATTGCCTCTCTTGGAAAGAAGGTGTGTAGATCGTTTCACCCGATTTAGCTTGTTCACCCACGATTCACTTAGGCCAGAGACGGAAAGCTTACTCTCGAGGATATGGCTGGAGGCACATTCACCATGTCAGTCTCTTCCTCCAGCGCACTGTGCATCGAACTAACAACAGGCGGTCAGCTCCAACGGTGGCGTTTTCGGTTCGCTGTACGGCACTCCCATTATCAACCTCCCGCAATCCGCCGTGCTTGGTATGCATGCTATCAAAGAGAAACCTGTTGTCGTGAACGGCCAGATTGTTATTCGACCAATAATGGTTGTCGCCCTCACGTATGACCATCGTCTTCTCGACGGGCGGGAAGCCGTCACCTTCCTTGGTTAGTTGGTGTCTCTCGTTGTTCCTTTGTCTCATACTAATGCTGCATTTCATTTCCCTTTGTAGTCAAGGTCCGCGATTACATCGAAGACCCTAGGAAAATGCTCCTGGGTCCCTTTTAATGCATTTTTTGGACTTATTATTTTTTCGCCGCACCACTAAATTTTTGACTATAGTTTCGTAACCCATAATTTCTCAACGCTTTGCAACATTATAGACCTTTTGCCTTGCAATATCAGTGTCACTGTGGTTCAAGAACAACTGTATCAGAAATGACTCGCTATGTTCATTCGATATGTGTCGTTGTGGCGTGACAGGACTTGAGAAGTGTCCTCGTGCGTTTCAGTCGACCATGGGCTCCGCTGCATTATTTGGACTTCGCCTGCCTGCCTTCTATCGGTCCAAAGGCCGTATTCGACTGTAGTGCCAACTTTTGACACTTCAAGCACCCGAAATGCCTGAGGACTAGTCCGCCGTCCACTCATCACCCGACTTCCGTATTCTACCGACCGTTTGATTAGGAATGTATCTATCACGGTGGGGTCGCACTGGGGCAACATGTAAAGTACGACAGTGATGGTGATTCAGCCAGAATCATAGCAGTGTGCACTTGGTACTTGTTGTCAACGTCGCAAATTGAACTTCATGACCGCGGGCCGTCCTACGTGCGCGCAGTACGCATTAATTAAGTACTTGACCAGCCGTAATTCAGGCATTCGCTTCCGTCCGCCCATCGTCCATGGAAAAGGCCTCTGACTACGCACCGAGCCCAGGCGTAGAGCTGCCGAGGTTGGGACGCTCATCGTCCCGCAGGTCAAGCAAGCGCGTCTGGCCAGTGTTGGCAGTCCTCATCCTCGCAGCTTTTTACCTCTCCATTGGCCTTCCGTTCTTCTCGCTCGGGCATTCCCGACCTCACATCCGCATACCATTGCATGCCGTAGACACGCTCGCGAAATGTCGATCCTTGTCCGTCAAGCCGGCACCCCCTCCGGGGTTCAGCAGTCGTACGCAGTCGGATAGGTACGAACCAGGAACATCGTCAGTCTTGATTCGGAATGCATCCATCTGGACTGGCCTGGACAATGGAGAGGACGTCGTTCATGGTGACATCTTATTGGAGAATGGATTGATCAAGAGTGTCGGGGACGCGAACGCCCTGTTGAGCAAGGATGATGATGTTATCGAAATCGATGCCGAGGTGAGGACTACCCTGGCGTGATTGAGTGACGCATATATTCATGATTATACAGGGTGCATGGGTGACTCCAGGGTGAGTGGGCACCTACTACTTGAGCCACTTGAGCGCTGACTGCCTGACCATGAACATGAAGCATTGTCGATGTCCATTCCCACATCGCTGTTGATTCGCACCCGGCACTTCAAGGTGCTGCTGACACCAACTCTTACAAAGGTCCCGCCTTGCCATGGTTGCGATCCCTCGATGGTTTGAATACGCACGACGATAGCTATGCTCATTCTATCGCAGGAGGCGTTGCTACGTCGCTCGTTCTTCCCGGGTCTGCTAATGCTATCGGTAACCGTCGCTCTCCATCCCAATTAGATCGTCGTCGATCGACCACAACCTTTTTACAGGCGGACAAGCATTTGCAATCAAACTGCGGTCAACTAGTGAAAGGTCGCCTTCGTCGCTCTTGGTCGATCCACCTTATGGCCTCAATGGTACACAGGTGAATTATGGTATCCCGCCGCGTTGGCGTCATATGAAGTGTGTCATGGTTTCGCATCTCGTACACTCGGGGTTTTGTTGACGTGTTTCATAGGCATGCATGTGGTGCGTATTCAGACATGTCTACCCATTTCGATTAACAGCATTTGTATTCCCAGGAGAGTACCCTTGTAGGTATCGCAATCTTGGCCTCATTCTGTCCGGTCCAATGTTTTCATTTTAGCAACTGCATATTCGGGAACGAGAATGGATACCGTATGGTCATATCGCAAAGCGTGAGTACTCAGAACTGTTTCGTTGCGCACAGTCAATAGCTACTCGACAGTTACGAACATGCTCGCCAAATCAAGAACAAGCAAGATGAGTATTGCTCGAAAGCTTTCGCTGACGAATGGGAAGGACTAGGCGAGTTTCCGGAAGATTTGCAATGGGAGGCCCTTGTAGATATCTTGAGGGGGAAAGTCAAGGTGAATATATTTCTCGGTACGAAAGTGGTATTGTAAGGGAAACGAATACCCTTTCAGGTTCAAACACATTGCTACGAAGCCGTAGACATTGATGCCTTCGTAAGGGTACGTGCATTGTCCTGTTCCCTGTCCTGTGATGGGATGGTAACTTTCTCGCAGCTGTCCAACGAGTTCCAATTCCCGATTGCCGCGTTCCATCATGCCCACGAGGCTTTTCTTATTCCAGCCGTCCTCAAGCGAGCCTATGGTCAGACCAACCCCTGGATCGTGAATCGCAAAGTGATCGTCCTTTGTAGAACATCCTCCCGCTGTTGCGACGTTTGCCGCGTTTGCAAGGTAGAATTGCAGGTACTGGGCTTGGGTGTCCAAACTGACTCTCAATAGATACAAGCGTGAAGGGTACCGCCATTCAGAATTCGCGCCTCGTATCCTAGACGAGCAGGGAATCAAAGTCATCATGAAGGTGAAGTAATGTCGGTTCATTGTGAGGAAACATTAACCTGGTGTCGCTTTAGAGTGACCATCCAGTGATTCAGTCTCGCTGGCTTTTACATGAAGCGCAGCAAGCTCACTATTATGGGCTTCCTCACAATGCTGCTCTTGCTTCTGTCACGACCAACGCTGCCGAATTGCTTGGATTAGATCATCGTCTTGGTTATATCACGGAAGGTACGTGGAGTCACACGCGAGTTGAATGTTCTGGCCACTGACAAGCTTTCGCAGGTTATGATGCAGGTAAGTCATAAATAGTAATTGTGATTCAGGCTCGATTCTCAGGCAGAGCATCTCAGATATTGTCATTTGGGACAGTCATCCATTGACACTCGGTGCTACGCCCGTGCAAGTGTTCATCGACGGAATACCCCAACTCCAGGGGTCGTTTACCAAGAAGAAAGATGACAGACAGACTGCTCCGATAACTCCGAGTTTCGACGAGGAAGCCAAGGCCGCTGTCAAATTCGTTGGTTTACCTCCTCTAGAAGCAATTCCGATTGCGTCTGGCGCTGTTTTGTTCCGAAACGTATCCAGGATGTGGCGGAGGGATGAATCTGGAGTGCATTCTGTCTTCCAGACTCGCGATGCCGACGATGAAGGCATCGTCTTTGTTGAACATGGGGAAACCGTCTGCGCGGGCTCGATGGGAATTTGCACTTCTTTCGTCAATAGCGACCGACTGAAAGTGATCAACTTGGAGGGTGGCTCTATCACCCCCGCCCTGGTATCTGCAGGGGCCTCGCTCGGTCTTCAGGAAATTGCGACAGAGATGAGTACTTCGGATGGTGTTGTCTTCGACCCACTGCAGGGGTTCACCCCAAAAGTCCTGGGTGAAGGGAGCATCATCCGTGCCGTGGATGCCCTCATGTTTGGGACTCGAAATGCTTTGTGAGGCCGTCGATTTAGGACGCACTAAACATACTGATAACTTCGTGTTCAAGACTTGCTTATCGGTCCGGTGTTTCGACCGCAGTCACATCCCCCATCTCGGGGGGTTTGCTTGGTGGTTTGGGTACTTACTTTTCCCTTGGGGCGAAACACAAGTTGGAACATGAAGCTGT